>JAHBCN010009857.1:0-33599 GCA_019359885.1 Listronotus oregonensis
TCGGTAATTATTGCATATACGGTTTTCTCCCGTTTTTGGATTTTTTTGAAAAATTTTTATATAGTCATATTCTAATGTCCTCAGGGATTGCAAATATACTACCGGAGAAGAGAAATTATGTGTTTTAATATATTTTTTTAATTAAACAAACTTACGGGACCTTGGAGCGAATAGGGGTGCTGGGCGGGGTAAAAACAGCACACTGTAACATGCTACACATGATATATCCATTTTACAATCCTTTAATTAACGGTTTCAGGTGAAATTTGCCTTAAAAATATAATGATGATTGTTTATTTTTGGAATAATTTGCATCTTACATTGTAGCGAAATGTTGTCATAATATTGAAATGACGGCCAGGGGGCGTGTTCGGATTATGCATAGCTAAGCGGTGTTGCCACTATTCTAATGTAACGTGGTATTCTTGACAATTTTTTTCTGGAATTGTTTGGTATTTTTCTGGAATTGTTTGGTATTTTTCTGAAAAGTTTTGCATATTCTGGATATTTCTGCGATGCTATAACTTGCTTGCTTTAACTTTGTACATCTAATTTTAAAAATGACTTATCTGTTTAATTGTATATTGTATATTTTATTATAGGTATTATAAATATGGCTTTGTCTACGATATTTTTGTGTCATTTGACAATAAAGCTATTTTTTGACTTTGACTTTGACTTTGACTTTATAAATATGATGACACAGTTAGCGGTGCATTAATATTATCGAAGCAAAAATGCCTTGCGAAAACTGTGTTTATTCCATAAGGGAATTCATTCAGATTTTAAGTGATAGAAGACGTGTCGTCGACTTTCTGGTGGAACATGGAGTAATAAACAGAAATGTTCAATGTAACACCTGTGCGAGTAGACTAGACATAAACATTAATAGTCTATTATATACCTGTTCAAAAAAATATACGATTCAAAAAATGGTTAAAAAATGTATAACAAAGAAAAATGGAAAAAAGGGAACATGGTTTGAAAAGTCTAAATTGTCAATAGAGGATGTGATGTATTTCACTGTTCTTTGGTTAAGGCTTCCATATCCGCGTCAAAAGTTTATAATGAGGGAACTTAAATGTTGTGACAGAACAGTTGTGGATTGGTCATCTTATTGCCGGGAAGTCTGTTTACAATGGAGCCTGGGCCATTCTCAAAGACTAGGTGGTCCTGGGAAGGTTGTAGAAATCGATGAAGCAAAATTCGGCAAGCGGAAGTATAATAGGGGACGTCGAATAGAAGGGCAATGGGTGTTTGGAGGGTTTGAACGAGATTCGAAAAAAATATTTTTGGTACCTGTTTCGGATCGAAGTGCTGAAACTTTACTTCGGGTTATTCAGGAATGGATTTTACCAAATACAACAGTAGTATCCGATTGTTGGAAGAGTTATGACACTTTAAATAACGAGGGGTTTCAGCACTTTTCTATCAATCATTCAGTAAATTATGTGGATCCAAATGACCCAACTATTCATACTCAGAATATAGAGCGAACGTGGAGGGACATCAGGGGTGGGATTCCCCGGTATGGTAGAAAAGACGCTCACTTTGTTGGATACCTTGCCGAATTTTTGTTTAAAAGATCGATTACTGACGACGGTGACATACATCAGTTATTTCTAGAAATTTCAAGACTGTATCCACCAAATCCTTAGCTTAAGTTTGTTTATTTACATAAAGTTATTTTTTTTTTCGTTGGTTTCTTTACATTCGGTTACGCGTTACTGTTGTTTTAATTTTATTGTAAAATATTTCAAAATAAAATAAATTAGTTTTATTGATCATTATGGAGTTTTTTTTCGTTCTTTTACCTTCTTTTTTAAAATAAAGGTACGTCTGAAATATAATTGAGTAAAATAAAAAGCCGCTTTGCTAACCAGAACTAACCATGGCCGACCTTTTAGACAAATTCAAAAACTCTTACTAGTCGGTCATGGTTAGTTCTGGTTAGCAAAGCAGCTTTTTATTTCGTTCTTTTACCTTCTTTTTTAAAATAAAGGTACGTCTGAAATATAATTGAGTAAAATAAAAAGCCGCTTTGCTAACCAGAACTAACCATGGCCGACCTTTTAGACAAATTCAAAAACTCTTACTAGTCGGTCATGGTTAGTTCTGGTTGCCTTTTTTCTTCTTAAAAAGCAAAGCAGCTTTTAAATTCAGTTTTTTCAAAGCAGCTTTTATTTCGTTCTTTTACCTTCTTTTTTAAAATAAAGGTACGTCTGAAATATAATTGAGTAAAATAAAAAGCCGCTTTGCTAACCAGAACTAACCATGGCCGACCTTTTAGACAAATTCAAAAACTCTTACTAGTCGGTCATGGTTAGTTCTGGTTAGCAAAGCAGCTTTTTATTTACCCCAATTATATTTCAGACAGAATGTCAAAAAATTTGATGGCTCAAATTGATTCAATCTGGCAGCACTGTGAACCCCTAAGATTGTTTTTTCCTAAAATTAAAAAAAATACACAATTTTTTGTTTGTGCGCACGTAAATTCTAATTCCTAATAAATAACAGAAGGTGTGTATACCAAAAATTAACCATTTAATAATAAAATAGCAGAAAACCGTTTTGTAAACAATTACCAAAATAAAAATATGTTTATTTCTAGGTTAGTTGTGGTTAGTTGTCGTTAGGTTTCCTTTATATTATTTCTCCTTCCTCCCAAAGTTTTTCAATAAAGAATTGTTATAAAAATCTAATTCCATTTTTTCAGATTAAAAAAAAACGTGGCAACATTGCTTTTTGATAATTCTGGCAATTACCAGAGCGCTTTAGTTAAGACATACGTGAACAACTTTCTTTTATTTAATAGAAAGAGATAGATACATACTACATGAAAGTATGATAATCCCATTGAATAAAGATAAAATTTAATGGATGATCAATCTATTAGATTTATTTCTAACCTTTATTTTCTTTTATTTAACTTAAAAGGTGTTTTTCACGATTTTCTGCGTATTTTTTCAATGGATTTCTGTTTGTGTGTGTCATGTTTTAGTGAATAATTATCAATCTATACGTTTTTACCCCGCCCAGCACCCCTATTCGCTCCAAGGTCCCGTAAGTTTGTTTAATTAAAAAAATATATTAAAACACATAATTTCTCTTCTCCGGTAGTATATTTGCAATCCCTGAGGACATTAGAATATGACTATATAAAAAATTTTTTAAAAAATCCAAAAACGGAGAAAACCGTATATGCAATTGTTACCCAGGTTTTTTGGGGCCACAATTTTAAAAACGTTGTCTTGGCATAATTGAGCGAAATGACCAAAATAAAAAAGCCGTCAAACCTTTGGTTAATTTACTCAATTTTGTTAATCATTTTAGGTATTAAAGATAAAGTGGATATATCTTCTTTTTGCAATTAAGATTCGGCAAAATCGCCCAATTTCCGAAAAACATTTTGTTAAGTTCTTGTAAGACATATATAAAGATATTTAAAATGCTTTAACAAATAATTAAAAAAAAATTAGTTAATTGAATAAAATTAAAACAAACAATTTGATTATTTAAGAAATGTTGACATTTATCCGCAGGGGAAGTGACCCCTGAAGGGGTAGAATGGGGTTGGAAAGTTTGTATGGAACTTCATAATTTCCAGACTTAGAAGTTTAAAAAGGGGTATATGAGCTATTGGTAACGATTAAAAATTATCCTTTATATGTTTATTAGAATCACATCCCTTGGGGGGTTTAAATAAGAATAAAAGCTTGTATAGAAAAATTGCCATATTTGCAGTTGTAAATATGGGAGTTGGTTATTAGCCTTCGGATTACTAGAAAAATAGAAAGTGTAGTGTAGCATTTTAAAAAGAAGGAAAGGAAATTTCTTTTAAAAATTCATATTAACTCATTTACAAATGACATTATTGCTATAAAATATAAAAAAATAAAATACTATTAAAAAATGCTCAATCACATGACGCGAGCTACGCCGAATATTGTGTGACGGAAGACGGTGCGCGGGGAGCGTAATGTGATGTGACGCGATGGGGAAGAAAAGGAGAGGGTGGTATCTCGCAAGGACTGAAAAAAATCAAGACTGCCAAAATCGTATTGTCCACGCTGGCGAAAAAGCGGGCAAAAAGCTAGTGGACTAATACTTGTAAGTGTAACGGCCTGGCCAATTAATGCAGGCTACGGGCGTGGTGTTAAAGAGAGAATATCCTAAAACCTTAGTTAAATTCTAGTGCATGTCAAAAAATAATTATCAAATTTTTTAAATATTTACAATAAAAATATTTCCACTGTTACAAAAGAAATACTCGAGTACTTATACTTAAAACTTGAAATTACGAAACATAAAGATAATTTAAAATAATTAAATTGACTTAAAAAAAAAACTAAAAATTATAAAATTATGTTTTTGAACATGCCGTAAATTATTCAACAAAAACAAATTTAAAACTAGGTATGAAATAAATAAGGGTCTTACAATTTTTTGAGGTCAGTGCCACCAAAACTAAAAAAAATTAAAAGTTGCCCAGTAAAATGTTTTTCCACTCTGTTTTCTATCAAACATTTCGTTTCCATTTTAATTAGGTGTAAAATGGGGTGGCTTTGCTGGCACCAACCTAAAAAGAATTGAAGGTCTCGAATTTATTTCGTACCTACTTTTATTTTATTTTATTTTTTTCGTTAAATAATTAAGTGTATGTATAAAAGATATAATTTCATTTTAAGTTAATTTAGTTAAATTGATTTAATTTTTTTTTAATTGCATTTTTATTTAATAACACTGGATTTTACAAAAGTTTTTACCTAGCGACGTATTTCATGTACGTTTGTTCTGATGTTCTAAATCCTATAGTCGGTTCTCTTAGCAACCAAGCAGGAAAACCTCCAAAATTGTATTCTGCACAAATATATGGACCTGTGCGTAAAATAACAAATAAATCTTCCTCTTTTGCAGTATGTAAAAACTCTTCCAAATGAAGAAAATCTTCAAACTCAGATCCACCATTTCCAAAATCATATTTTCCTTTATGATTAAAAAAACTTTTTTAGAATAAACTTACATGCAAGGTATTACAAAGTGATCCTTAATAGGCCTTGCAAATGTTTGGTTTAATAAGACCTAATAATAAATATATACTAATATTAAAAAATAGCAGCAGACAGGTTAGAATAACATTACCCACATAAAAAAATATCGAAGTTAGTGGTAAAAATTACATTTTTGACAATGATTTGTAATATAAAATACTACACCGTCTTCAGATTTTAGGATTGTACGAATTACTTATTCCGGCCTTTCCAATCCTTATGACTTACCTTTAACTGCGGGGTTGATAGGTGACTCCCTCTACTATCCAGTAGATAAAGTGTTTTTATTCTGCTGTTTTTGGCAATTTTTAGGGCCTTAGCTACATAAACTATTAGACAAACAACTAATTTTCCAACAATTCTAAAGTAAGTGACAGGGCAGGGCCGTCGCCAGAAAAAAAATTAGAGGTTGTCAAAAAGTTTTTACTTGAGTGTTGAAAAGGGGTGGTTCCAAAGGTAGTACCGGTCCAATTATTTTTATATGGCTTTTTATAACTTTAGGACTATCGCCTAAAAATTTCAGACCGGCATGATCGAATCGTTTTAAATTTTTTTCAGCTCGCGCAGGTACCTAAGTGTTGACAAGGGATGGTTTCAAGGGTAGTACCAGTCTAATTATTTTTATATGGCTCCTTTATGACTCTAGAACGATCGTTTAAAAATTTTGGACCAGTAAGAGAGTTAGATCGATTTATTTTTAATTTTTTTTGGCCCGTGTAGGTTTATGAGTGTTGACAGGGGATGTTCCAAGGGTAGTACCGGTCCAATTATTTTTATATGGCTTTTTTATGACTCTAGGACGATCGTTTAAAAATTTTAGACCAGTATGAGGGTTAGATCAATTTATATTTAATTTTTGTCAGCCCGCGGAGGTTCTTGAGTGTTGACAAGGGCTGGTTCCATGGGTAGCACCGGTAAAATTATTTTTATATGGCTTTCTTATGACTCTGGGACGATCGTATAAAAATTTCAGACCGGTATGAGGGTTAAATCGCTTTATTTTAAATTTATTTCAGGTACTTTAGTCTTAAGAAGGAATGTTTCCAAGGGTAGTACCTGTTCAATATTTTATATGGCTTTTTTATGACTCAAGGACGATTGCCTAAAAATTTTAGAACAGTACGAGAGTTGGATCGATTTATTTTGAATTTTTTCAGCCCAGTATGATAGTTTTTTTCAGCCCGCGGAGGTACTTGAGTGTTGACAAGGGATGGTTTCACGGGTAGTACCGGTCAAACTATTTTTATATGGCTTCTTTATGACTCTAGGACGATTGCCTAAAAATTTCACACCAGTATGAGAGTTGGATCGATTTATTTTGAATTTTTTAAGCCCGCGGAGGTATAGTCTGTCTCAAAGTATACCGTGTTAGCTCTTGCCTTCATTTATGGATTATACCTGCCGACAGCAATAAAACTGCGGATCATAAAGGACAGATCATTAGGGACGGACTTTAATAATATAAAGATTTCTAATTTATTTTTTATTTAGGTAAGTATAATCTTAAAATTACGTTAAGAAATTAAATATATGCAAAGTTTTAATAAATTTTCAACTGCATTATCTATACATAATTACATTTTTAATCTAAATATCTAAATCTAATTCTGTTTCACTATCAGAGTCATCATTGAGATTAACTATAATAGGATAAATGTTGTTTTGGATAGAAATGTAAGAGTCCTCAATTTTTATAATGTGCTGTAATGACTTTTTTCAGCTCTCAACTGGTATATTAGTAATTAATTTTTTTAACAAATTTGTAGCACTGGTACTTGTGTTAGTAACATTTTCTGTCTAATCTTTGATTTTACTTGGTTCCACAAATGCTCTATGGGGTTAAACATACAGTGATACGGAGGAAGCCGTAAGACAGTATGCCCAGCCTGTTCAGCCAAAGTATTACATACATATTGTTTTTTAAATGCATATGAATTTAGACTTCCAAAAGATGCGTTTTTTTTTGTAACTGAATTCCAAATAAATATCATTTTCTAACAAATATTCCCGGATTTCATCCTAACGCCACTTGACCCCGGTCAATCCCGGCTTTTTCTGTGTAATTAAAATTTAATTACAATAGTTTTAGAATAAAATATGGAGGTTTTCTGAGTAATTACAATTCACGCACATTACTTAATTGGGATTCTGGAAGTTTATTTCTTAACATCAATATTTTTCAAAAATTCATTTTTAACAAATTATTTTTGTATAACATCTAAAAACGAAGTAACTGTTTTGTGCGTAAAATATTCATAAATTTACACACAAAAAAAGCTTCAAGTTTACCCAAGAATAATTCTAAAAATATTCCCCCACCTATTTGATGTAAAAAATGTATAATAATAAAAAGCATATATATATATATATATATATATATATATATATATATATATATATATATATATATATATATATATATATATATATATATATATATATATATAGTGGAAGGGTAGTCTTGACCGACTAGTTAATATAAAGATTCTAAATTTAGATTTCGTCCCGGGGGCTTACAAACGCCGAGCTCGGAAATTTATTTTTTTCGCTAAATATAAAGAAACATTTTTACAATCAAAAATAATCTATGAATGCAACCCTTACGTTTTAAAACATAAAAAAAAAGGCCCAAAAATATAACAATAAAAAACCCCATTCCGGGTAAAGTGAGCTTAAAGGTTAAAGGCCGGGGTTAAAGAAACATAATCAATTTATTGTTTTACATCTTAGTGCTCATAATTTTGAATTTAAGTTTTTTAACATTTATATATCCTGGTGTTTTTCTAGAACATCTTGAAACATACTGTTAAGTTAATACATTATCGAAATTAATAAGCAGTAGTGGTATTACTGCCGTATAAACGCCGTGTGCTTTTTCTTTTTTTTGTTATTATGTCGAAAATATGTAGGCGTGTAATGTTGGAATTTTACAGAAAATTCTTTTTAAAATTATTTAGATTTTTCTTTCTTTATATTTTATTATACACAATTTTTTAAAAAAAGTAAGGATGGATAAAAAAATTTTCTAAATTAATTATTGTTTTGTTTTAACAGGTTGTGAATAAATTATGCTTTATCGTCAATATCTTTTCTTTTATTCAATATGCAACAACTATCCAGGAAAAAAAAAAATTTTTAGAAATGGTGGAGGATTTTCCTGATAGTTGTTGCATGAATAAAAGAAAAGATATTGACGATCTAAGCATAATTTATTCTAGCCTATTAGAAAACTTAAAACAAAACAATAATTAATTTAGAAAGATTTTTTTTTTGTATCCATCCTTACTTTTTTAAATTATTGTGGCAATAAAAAATATAAAGAAAGAAAAAACCTTAAATAATTTTAAAAATAATTTTCTGTAAAATTTCCAACATGCACACTTTATACATATTTTTTCGACATAATAACAAAAAAAAAAAGAAAAAACCTACAAAGGAATTTTGTCCTGATAATACCACTACTGCTATTGATTTCGATATGTATTAACTTAACAGTATGTTTCAAGATGTTCTAGAAAACACCAGGATGTATAAATGTTAAAAAATTTAAATTCAAAAATTATGAGCACTAAGATGTAAAACAATAAATTGATTATGTTTCTTATAAAGACTTGCCTTAAGAAAACTCACTTTGCACGTAAGTTTTATTGTTATATTTTGCTATATATTTTTTTTTATCGTTTTTAAAACAATAAGTTGCATTCGTAGATTAATTTTTTGATTGTAAAAAATTTTTCTTTATATTGTAGCCTTGAAAAAGGAAAAAATAAATTTCCGAAAGCTCGGCGTTTAGTAAAAAAAGAGTTTTACTTCAGCCCTAGACCGAATCCCCAAGAATTTAGAATCTTTATATATATATATATATATATATATATATATATATATATATATATATATATATATATATATATATATATATATATATATATATATATATATATATATATATATATATATATATATTATTAATAAACATACCTAAATATACATTTAAAATTATTTGAGAAGTATTTTAAAGATTATTAAATTAAAAAAAGAAAGGTATAGAGTGGAATCGAACCCCGAAATTACGCTTTCCGCTGTTTGTTTTTAAATTAGTTAGCCATGTAGTGCTTGACAGAATTTGTAAAATATTGCAAAAAAATCACACAAAACAATGTATATTATTCATTGTTTTTGTGTGATTTTTTTGCAATATTTTACAAATTCTGTCAAGTACTTTTACCATGGCCAACTATTTTGTCAAAGCAAACAGCAGAAACGTGCGGAGGTTACAAATTGTCTGCCATTCAACAGTTTGTTTATTTATTACCTAAATATTGTTTGAAAACAATGGCAGACTGTAAAAGCGGACTTACACCAAGGCAACAACTGGCAACATGTAGCATGCTACAGTATGTGGGAATGTCGCCGATCGCACAAGCCAGTACGATGCGACTTAAGTAGCATGCGATAGATCATTTATACCAAAGCAACTTAATTGCCTTCAGTAGTTCAGTAGGTGCCAATACGAGTATTTCATTTGAAATGACGGATACAATAATCGCAGCTGCGGCATATCTCGTTTTGACCCAACATGGAAAAAAGCGAAAAAAGCGAAGGTGGTGGAATAGGAAATTATTTGCACAGCGAAATTTATCTCAGGACAGTTTTTGGTCTCAGCTCAATGCAGACGACGGAACCCTTTTTAAAAATTTTACAAGAATGACTTTAACTGACTTCCATTATTTATTAAATAAAATAGAGCCTTTTATATCAAAACAAGACACGAACTATCGTAACAGTATACCTGCTTCAGTACGATTCTTGATAACTTTGAGATTTCTAGCTACTGGCGACTCATACAAGTCATTAATGTACCTGTTTAAAGTATCCGATTCAACCATATCTATAATTGTACCACAAGTTTGTATAGCTATAGTGCAAGTATTAAAGGATGTAATAAAGGTAAGTTTATAATTAATTATTAAATTATTAAATATATAAACAGCAAAACCAAATAAAATAGAACATAATACATTTATTAAAGGAAAAACATAAGTAGCTAACTAATCGAAATGTAAAAACTCAGACAGTTCGTTAGCAGTAGTTATTTCGGAAGACACAGTAGATTCTGTTGATAGTTGATATCCAGGTGAAGGAATTGGAGTACTCGTACTTGTATAGGCTGCACTCGAAGGAGAATTCGATTGAAATGAATAGTTGGGACGATCATACTGCCCTAGAGCTGCTTGAAACAAAATATTGTTGATTGAATGTTTCACGTATATTTGCGCTGTTGGTTTAAGCTTCCTAAGTTCATTCCCAACATGTTCACCATAAACTGTGCAGTCGTCTCTTTTAGTGCTATCCTTTAAAATTGCATATGCTTCATCAGCACGCCTTTTTTCTTCGGTTTCATATTTTTTCTTATCAGTTGGTTTTTTAAATATCTGCCGTCGAGATGGAGTCGCCGCGGTTGTTTGAGGAATGCGATCGTCGGTAACTTCATCTTGAACTATAACCTCTGAATTATGTTCATCCTCACTATCTTGCACACTCTGAAAATAATTTCTTTAATAGAACTTCATTGTTATCTGACCGAGTTTAAACAGAAAAAAAAATTGAAAATTGCAGTAATGTTACGTATAACTCTCGGTATAACTTTATCAGATACATATCTAATTTTGAAAATCGCAGTAATTTTATGTTATGTATAACTTTTCAGATACCGACAACCGAGCAGGAATGGAAAAAAATTGCCAAAAACTTTGAAGTAACCTGGAATTTTCCTCACTGTCTAGGAGCTCTAGACGGAAAACATGTTTTGATCCAATGCCCAGCAAATACAGGAAGTACATTTTACAACTACAAAGGAACTTTCAGTATTGTATTAATGGCACTGGTTGATGCGAACTATAATTTTATATATGCGCATGTAGGCTGTCAAGGTCGAATATCTGATGGCGGTGTCTTCAACGCAACTCCTTTTTCATCTTTACTTTACGAAGACAAACTTTCAATTCCTAATCCAGAACCACTATCAGGGAGAACAGTTGCTACACCCTATGTTATAGTAGCGGACGAAGCTTTTCCGCTCAAAGAAAATATTATGAAACCATATCCTGGTCCTTTGCTTCAATCGCCAAGACGAATTTTCAATTACCGTCTGTCTCGTGCAAGAAGGGTAGTGGAGAATACTTTTGGCCTATTATGCTCCGTATTTAGATTATTTAGAAAGCCATTGTGTTTGGGAGTACGAAATGGAGAAGCTGTTGTAACTGCGTGCATATACCTACACAATTTTCTTCGAAAAAGTGTTAGTTCTGCTTCATTATATGCACCTCCAGGAACCTTCGACTGTGAAACGACCGATGGATTATATATTCCAGGATCTTGGAGAAGAACCATTACAGCTGATACCGGAGTTAGAAATTTACGCCGTATTCCGCGAAGAGCAGCAATAACAGCCATCGAAATAAGGGATGAATTTAAGAATTATTTTTTGACGGATGAAGGGAAAGTACCATGGCAGGAACAATATCAGTAAAAAAATGACGTTATTTTTTATTTATAAGGTACGATTATTATTTGAGTTACCCAATACAAATCTATTAATAATAATTTACGTGTTTACTTACCTCAACTTCATCATGTTCACTAGTACAGGTAGACGTTCCCTCCCTTGGGAGATCAACGTCTAACAAAAACGACAAACAGTCGTAATAACACCACTTCATCTTTTTGACTGGAGACTGTCCACTAGTGGTTTTTGTAATTGCCTTATGTTCTCTATGAAACTGCGTCCTGAGGTTTTTTATTTTCTTTTTTAAAGTAGGAATATCACTTCCATATTTTTCACTTAGTGTCTTGAAAACATCTAATTTTTTCCTATTATTTTTAAAATCACTTAATTGATGGTTCCAAAGGATTTCATTATTTCGATAATCTTCTATAAACATTACAGTTTTTTCATTTGACCAATCCATCGCTAATTATTCTGGAAATATTCAAATTATACACACAAATTATCTAGTCGCACGAATAAATCGCCTGTTTTTCCATTTGTTGTGGATCGACGGCAACAGGTCGCAACACATAATTTTGTAGCATCTAGGCGCATGTGACAATGGCAACATTTGGCAATATGTCATATGCGATGTTGTAGCATGCTACATGTTGCCAGTTGTTGCCTTGGTGTAAGTCCGCCTTTAAAAATTGTTAACCATTATAAGTTTTTTTACAAGTTTAACTTCGTCTGCCTACACTTTAAACTTCGTGAATTAGTATGCTAGTAATTTAATATGAAATATTTATTGTAAAAGTTGTTATTTATTCAATAGGCAGACTGTAAAAAATTGTTCATAAATACTGTGAAAAATTTGTTAATTAACTTTTATGCATCAATTTTTTAATATCGAGAAACAGTCTGCCTTGTGAAAATTCGTCAATCTCATGCACACATTAGTCTAAATTGTGTTTAGCAGACTGTAAAAGTGTTTAAAGTTACACGATTTTTTTGCGAACTAGCATTAGTATGCTTTACTCTTGTACTGGAGAAACCGCCTGCCTGCAACTTTTTGAAGACTACACCAGCCTTATGTTTCAACAATTTGATGATCAAAGTTGATTTAAGAAGCATCTTTTTTTGCTCATTAAAGTTTATGTTTATATATGAAGTAACACGTTGCGGAACTTAATAGGTGCATCTATCTGTAGCTTGTGGCTATAAATATTACCCGTATCAAAGGCAGCCTGTAAAAAATCGGTATCTTTTTTTCTGCCGCGAGCGCTCGGTCTATAACATTATCAAGTTTTTTTTCAATGAAAGGGTCGCTATGTGTCTGTTGTAATACTGATGGTTTAATGAATGATCCTAATCACGATCATAGCAGTCCTGTTTCATAAAGAGGGATATCTGTGGAGATTTTAAAGTCATCTAGCTAGAACTTCAATGGGGTTTTACAAAGTATTGCTGTTTTTTGTGTCTGTGGGAAAGTAGGGCAACAAAAGAACACTACAGTAAAAAGGATTGGCCTCATAGAACTTCTTTTGAACCTGGTACTTCAAACATTAAATATGCCCCCCTTGTTAACCCCAAAAAGGTGTTGTTACCGCCTCTCCGTATTAAGCTTGGACTAATGAAAAACTTTGTCAAAGCCATGGACAATAAAGGTAGTGGTTTCCAGTACCTAAGAGAAATATTTCCTCAACTAAGTGATTAAATTAAAAGAAGCATATTTTTTGGACCTCAGATAAGAAAGCTCCTAGATGATCTTTGTTTTCAAGAACAATTAAATGACTAGGAATTGGCAGCTTGGACGTGTACTTGTAGTGAAAGGATTTCTAGGCAACAAGAAAGATGAAGACTATAAAAGCCTTATAGATAAACTGTTGAAAACCTATGAATTACTAGGGTGTCGCATGTCTCTAAAAATACACTTTTTAAACTACCATTTGAATTCTTTCCGAACAAATTGGGCGTAGTAAGGGACCAACAAGGAGAGAGGTTTCAGCAGGACATCAGGACGATGAAATCAGAATCGGAGTTGGAGGTACCTATATCGCAGAGAAGACGACCATCGCGTGTCCCCCTTTGGTGCTGCTAACTCTACTTTGAATCAAGGTCAGGGTTTGGGATCAACGGCACCCCATGTCAATTTTAGAGAACAAGAGCAGACTCTTAATCACCAACAGGAACGTACAGGCGAATCCGATTACTTTGATATGGAATATCTCAGGTACCTGCGCAGTACATGTCAGATACCAAACCCGTATAGTACAGCTAACCCTACTGCTCAACAGACCGAATCTGGTCAACCAAATTCTGCAAGAAGTACTACTGGCAATGTACATCCAAGGTCCCAAAGTGGCCTTCTTCAACCAGAGGCCCACTCTGACTGCACCGGGTAATAATTCCCCGAATATTACTATTCCCTTAGCTAGCCTAAACGCATTGCTGCAAAACATGAATAAAATTGTTCTCTTCAAGCAGCAACTTCGAATAATGTGGGTATAGCTTCTTTGCCCTATGAGCAGTCTACGGAACTAAGTATTTCGACATAGGTCGACTTAATTCTAACCTATGATGGCCAGTCTAGCGTAACCAACTTTTTGCAGCGTGTGGAGGAGGTTCGAAAGTCTAGAGGGGTTTCCAAGGAATTTCTGTTTAGGTCGGCTTCAGAATTATTTACGGGGGAAGCTCTTAATTTTTGGAGGACCACTCAGTTTTCTCATCTTGGGATGATTTGCTAGAAAGTTAAGAGACCGGATTCCTGCCGTATGGTTATGAGAATGACCGTTGGAATGAAATTAGGAATAGAACGCAAGGTGCAAAGGAGAAAGTTGCCACGTTTGTGGATTCGATAGAAAATTTATTTAGTGAAACTGTCCCTTAGGCCCTCTGAGGAGACTCGTTTAGGAAATTATCAGACGAAATCTTTTACCATATCTTCAGAGTCAGTTGGCACTTCAGCCTATTTATTCTATTGGAGAGTTGCGTGACTGGGTAGAAAGATTGAGGAAGCAACCGTTAGAGCCCAGTGTTTTCAGCCACCTCCCGTAAATTATAAGAATTTACTCGAACCCGGTTTGGCTTATCGCAAACCACCAAGTTCAATCTCTACTATCGATTCAGAACAAAGGGGAACCCTTCTTTAGGTGACTGCCCTTCACCTGTTGTGGATGGTGTAATGTCGGTTGTTTGGGATGACAGGGCAGGAAGAAACGCCACATTATGTTGGAATTGTAAATCCTCCAAGCACAGATTTCGGTCTTGTGATCAGCCAAGAAAGAAATTTTGCTTCAAGTGTGGATATCATGGAGTTATCACACCTAAGTGTCCTCACTGTCAAAAACGACAAACGGGAGTCTCATTGAGTCGTAATGTCCCCCCTGTTTGTAATCGTTTAACGACTCAGAATCTTACTCCAGTTTTGGACTTTGTGTTGGCTCATGCAAAGAATGATCAGCGTCCTTATCTACAAGTCCAAATATATGGAAATAATTTCCTGGCTCTCATGGATTCGGGTGCGTCCACGGTTTTCTTGGGAGGGCCCGGTTGGAAAATATTGCAGCCTCTTTGTTCCTTAAATAAGTCTAAAGCACAATCGTGTATTGTGGCTAATGGCCAGTCCATCTCCTGTATAGGGACGGTTAAAGTTCCCATTCATTTACAAGGTCGAACCCGAGTGTTTGACATGTTAGTTGTGCCGTCTTTGCAGCATTCACTAATACTGGGTACTGAGTTCGGGATTAAAATGGGAATAGTTCCTGATTTGTTTACGGGGGGAGTGGAGTTTTCGAACTCAGGATTCTGTGGTGGAGAGTTGTTGTTCTATTCAGTCATATGATCGGTTGTCAAAAGATCAGCGTTCCCGTCTAGATGATTTGATTAATAAAGCCTTTTCTGAAACAGATAATACTCTTGGGTGTACTTCACTTGTAGAGCACGTTATAAAATTGAAGCCTGGAGTTACTCCAGTCAAACAACGTCATTACCCCTTATCTCCGGCCGTTCAGAAGTTTGTAAATGCGGAATTGGAGGATATGTTGAAAATGACATAATAGAGCCTTCTGATTCCCTTGGGCGTCGCCCATAGTACTCGTTAAGAAGGCTACGGCTCCAAATATGCCTCAAAATTTCGATTTTGCGTAGATTTCAGAGTTTTGAATAAATATAGCGAACCGGATTCATATCCTTTACCCTTTATAGAGGCTACGTTAAATAAGCTCAAAAACGCCAAATACTTAACGTCCTTGATATAAAGCGCATACTGGCAGATCCCTGTGGCTAAGGAATCTCGGCCATTGACCGCTTTTACCGTACCTGGAAGGGCTTATACCAATTTAAAAGAATGCCGTTTGGTCTGCATTCAGCCCCAGCAACCTGGCAACGACTAATCGACCGCGTCATTGGTGTGGATTTGGAGGACTCGGTCTTTTGTTACCTGGACGATCTTATTATTTGTTGCGATACTTTTGATAAGCACTACGAAGTGTTAGAAAAGGTCCTGCATCGCCTAAAAGCTGCTGGACTTACAATTAACCGCGAGAAGTGTCAGTTTTGTAAGGAAGAACTTAGGTATCTCGGATACGTCGTGAACTCTTCGGGTTTGATGGTGGATCCAGCAAAGGTCGAAGCGTTAGTTAACATTCCGTCCCCGAAAATGTTAAAGAGGTTCGTAGGGTGGTTGGACTAGCGTCCTGGTATAGAAGATTTGTGCCAAATTTCTCCACGGTCGTGGCTCCTTTAACGAATCTGCTTCGCAAGAATCGACCATTTGTGTGGGATGGAACCTGTGAAGAGGCATTTCAGTCGCTAAAAAAATTTTTTAGTTTCCGCTCCAATTTTGACTTGTCCAAATTATGACTTGCCTTTCATTGTGCAGACCGATGCTTCGGATTTTGGCCTGGGCGCGGTATTGTCGCAAATGTATCCGGATGGAACTGAGAGAGTCATTTGTTACATTAGTCGGTCTTTAACCAAGGCGGAACGTCGGTATTCTACTACCGAAAAAGAAGCCTTGGCTGTTATCTTTGCGGTTGAAAAACTTAAACCGTATCTATATGGACTACCTACGTTTACAGTCGTCACAGACCATTGGGCGTTAAAATGGCTACATTCCATTAAGGACCCAGTGGGGCGTATCGCGCGTTGGTGTGTGCGCCTGCAACAGTATACTTTTGATATAGTGCATCGTGCTGGTAAAGACAATATTACAGCGGATATACTGTCAAGATCCGTACCCGTTCTGGACTTGATAGATACTACATCACCTCCGGATGACGTCGCAAATCCCGTCACCGATCCATGGTATCTAAAAATGTTTGATAGGGTACAAAAGACCCCGCATCGTTCCTCTTTGGCGTACGTATGAGGGCAAACTATATAAACACGTAAAGTCTTGCTATCCTGATTTGACGACACCAGCAGACGAATGGCGCTTAGTGGTTCCGCGTGAAGATCGCAGTAAATTGATTAAGTCTTTTCATGATCCCCCAACCAGTGGTCATTTAGGCATCAGCAAGACGGTGGCCCGTCTTCAAGCTAAATATTATTGGCCTAAACTGTATTACAGCGTGGCAAAATATGTACGAAGATGTACGGTTTGTTTGGAAACAAAACCCGAACAGAAACGACCGGCAGGCCTTATGCTGAGTTCTCCACCGACGGCCACTCGTCCGTGGGAATTAATTAGTATTGACTTGGTTTGTTTTCCTCGCTCTGCCTCAGGGTATGAAAATGTGCTGTCGGTCTGTGACTGTTTCAGTAAGTTTGTGTTATTCTTCCCTCTTAGGAAGGCTACTGCTAATGCTGTAGTAAGATTGTTGGAGGATCAGGTCTTTATGGTTTTCGGTGTTCCGAAACGTATAATTGCGGATAATGGTGTCCAGTTTAAGAGTAATCTGATGAAAGAACTCAGCGCGACCTATAATGTTAAACTTTGCTATACTGCGAATTATCACCCACAGGCGAACCCGGTTGAAAGGGTGCATAGAGTACTTAAGACTATGCTCTCAGCTTATGTCAAGACAAACCAGAAACAATGGGATAAGTATCTCGCAAAAGTCGCATGTGCAATTCGCTCCGCTCGTCATGATGTAACAGGGCACACACCCAATTTCATTACATTTGGTAGAGAGATAGAGTTGAGTGGATTACCGTTTTCGACACCAGCTAATGGTCAGGCTAACCAAAGTAATCCTCAAGAAAGATCTAAGGCTCTTCAGAGTCTATTTAAAGAGGCAGAAAAACTTGGTCAGTGCGTATGAGCGTAGTAGAACCGTATACAATCTTCGAAGACGTAACGAGAAGTATTCCCTTGGACAGAAAGTATGGAAGCGTAACCATGTACTGTCAGATGCTAGTAAGAATTTTATGGCTAAATTGGCGCCAAAATATGTTGGCCCTTTTTCCATTATTCGAGTACTGTCTCCTTGGACATACGAATTAGCCGACTCCACGGGAAAAATTCGTGGTGTATGGCATGCACAGGATCTAAAGGCAAATCCCCGATAGTGACATTGATCAAGGACGTGACGTGACTTTATAGGAAGAAAATGTTTCTTTTACTTTGGTTATTTGTTTTGTAGAGGTTATTATTTAGATTAAGTTTATTGCTTGTCACAAACCCTCGGTTTTTGACCTGATTATTTTATTTTATACTTGCCCAAAGGGACTTATGGTCTAACAATTAATGATTGATTTAGTTTAGCAAGTATTTTCGTTTGGAGCTGTTTAAACTCCTTATAGGGAAGTGATGAAAGCGTTTAATTGTTGAAAATTTTGGTCGTTAGAAGGACCGGGAAAACTTTTCGTTTAGGGTTATCTAGTTTCTAGGACATAGTTTTAGTATTGTCTCTGAATATGTTATTCGTTTATTTTTAAGCTTTATATTCCGTTAAGAAATGTTCAATATGAATTTATCTAGGGTTAGTAATTATGAAAAGTTAATTACCCGACAGCAAAAATTTCGTGGCCGAAATTTTTTCTGGCAGGGGAGTGTTTGTTACACTTTATTTTTCCGGAGATAATTATTATTTTCAAAGTCTAGGCATTCTGTTACTTTAAAAGCAAATCAATCATAAAAATAGTAATAATACTTACACATTAATATTTTGAGATTAGTTAGGAAGACTAATCAATCAAATACTGCCATAAAAAAATAAAAAGACATACCTGTAAGTTCGTAAGATTTATTTGTTTACATTATTTGTATATCCCAGCACACCATACTTCACTAACAAATTATTTATAAAATCATTATTTAGTTCTGATATAAACAAATTACACTTTTGTACTTCACTTCTGGTTAAAATTATATAGAAACACGTTATTTTAATAATGTTAATTCACACCGTCGATTTGAGCCTATGTCTTCTCGAGGGATTTCTGTGCTCATGTAAAATATAAGGCATTAACCACTGATTTGACCGCCGTTATTCTGCTCTTAGGCCTTCTAGTACCACTAGCTTGATCATTGGAGGTATTAACAGCAACCTTCCTTCTGCTAGACTCGATGTAAACAAACCCAGCTGTCATCCAAATGGGGTTAGGTCGCTGGAATATCCCTCGGGAGAACTACCAGCTTTTAAATGGTGATCAGGTGTCTGAAACATACAGTTATTATTAGATTAACATGCTAAATTTAACATATTTTCATTAATTACTTTTGTTTTGATTCTGTCTATCATCTGGCAGTAAAAAGACATCTGTCTTTTGATGTCAGTTTTGACATGCAGGTGAACCAAGCCCTAAAATCCCTAAAACTAGGAATGGGCTGAACCTTATTTAAGTGCCCTTTGACTTTTGAGTGGCTTCTTGGTACTCACCATCTCTAATGTAGCCCGCTTGCTGTGCTGTCAGAACCATGTTGGGTTCTCTTTTCGCTTTTGGTGTTCGAACCAGTAAGAGCTCCCCCATAATTGGGAATTTTGTAACTGAGAAAGGACGGTCGGCTATTTTGGTGGCATATTTTGTAATTTATATGTACCTTTCTTGTAATTTGTGAAATGTAAGCCGAACTTGTCAATAATTTTTCAGAAAATAGTACATGAGGCCATCCAAAATCCAAGGTAAGCCGCTTGAATTTATTCTAATCACAAAGCAACGCCATTTACTAACTATCTTAGCATGTTCTTCATTACATTATTTGCATTCATGTTAACACAAGCCATTATTTTAGGCCTCTTTATGCACGTCTTTATGCACGTCCTTATCCACGTCTTGATTTGACGTTTTACTCTACGAGTCCACTTCTGCTTCGCTTTGATGTTCATCTTCTGCATTCCCCGATACTATACTACACGATCTAGGATCTAGGCATAGGTGCTGGCATGTGTCGCTTTGGCTATTGTTGTCTTCCCTATCCTCTGCTTGGCGAGACAGTTCCTCGAGTCATCCAGCGAAATTATAGGCTCCGTATCCTATGAACACACAACACAAAGAAAGATAAGTAATACTAACTAGTGTAATTAGCTTTAGAAAAACGTACCTTATGCCCGCTTTTCTTCAATCCTTAGTTGACGGCTAATTAATAATAATAAACCGCTTGCTGTGCTTTCTAAATTGTAATTATTTTTTCCTTTTAAAAAAAGTACATATTTATGTTTAAGTTATACTAAGCTTAAGCTATACAAAGCTTAAGCTATAGTGCTATCTTAGTAGTAGTATTAGTTTAATAATGGCTTGGTTTCTCGTTAATTTAAATAAAATTTAGTATAATTCTTTTCTTTTAAATGAATGTTATGTAATAAATTTTCTACACCAGTGACAGCTGTAGGTAGGCAGTGTTAGGATTTACGTTGATCGGAGTTTTAAAGGGGGCTCGTGTTAAGCACACAATTTTTCCATTCACGATAAACTAATAAACAGACTTGTCTAGACTTTAAACATTTAACCGTTGTTTGATTTTTGAACCCCTTTTCCCCGTTTTCAGTTTAAAATTTTTTTAAAGAGATGTTTGAGAAAGGGGGGGCTAATGTTCTGTTCGGGAGATTAAAAAAACGGGTGGCGCCTTTCTTTTTTCGGGATTTATGTACATGTTTATTGTAACCTTTATACAGGAGTATTTGACCCACTCCCCTCTCCGCGTTTAGCTAGCGGCCGATCTCCAGGGCAGGGTAAGCCTTTAAGGCAGTTAGGCCACCCAGTTTGCAACAGCCAGATTAACTAAAATTGAAAAGTGTTCCTGGGTTTTCTTTTTCATTTCAGGGCTAACAAGTAGCACAGCTCGTGATTGAATATTTGGAAGAAAATGTAATTAAAAACCTAGACTTTAATATAATTTTCTTTAAAAGGTTTGTCGATGACTGTTTAACAGCAGTGCCACAAGATAAGGTTAACGATATATTAAATGCATTTAATAACTTCCATCCCAAGTTACAATTCACAATAGAAACAGAAGAAAACAACCAAATAAATTTTCTAGATCTTACAATAATAAGAGATAATAAACAACAAACACTTAAAACTAAATGGTATACCAAAGATACGTGGTCTGGTCGTTATCTCAATTTTAATTCTAGTCATCCAAAAAATCAAAGAAATAGTGTTATAATAGGTCTTACCGACCGAGCCATTGCGTTAACTTCTGCGGAATATCGACCAGAAATTTTACAAAAAGTAAAGCAGACCTTAGTAAACAACCACTACCCCAAAAACACCATATCTAGGGTTATCAACCAAAGAACATATTTATTTTACAATAAATTACAAAAAACTCCGAAATATATGAACAAAGAAGAAAATAAATACATAGCTATGCCTTATATGGATGGTCTTTCACAAAAATAAAACACATTCTTTCCAAGTATAACGTGGTTGTTTGTCATAAAGCACATAATTTAGTAAACTCGTTATTTACACCTTTAAAAAGTCCAATACCAAAGAAAAAAAAGTCAAACCTAATTTACTCCATTCCATGCCTAAATTGTCCTAAAAAATATATTGGAATGACGACACAATGCTTAGAAAATAGACTAAACGGACACAAATATACCAAAAATGCTTCAACTGCCCTACATAAACATGAATCTCAAACAAAGCATGAATTTAATTTTAAAGAAACTAAAATACTGTCACAAGATTCTAATTACAAAAAACTAACAATCAAAGAAATGATCGAAATAAAAAAAGAAAAAGAAGCTGTCAACGACAAAAAAGATATTAACAATCTTAGTCAAATCTATTTTAATTTAATCAATCCATAAATGTTTTACAATCAAATATTAATACACTTATCACACTGTATAAACAATATTTATAACAGCGACCACTTCCCTGTATACAGCATATCGAAAAACAAATATGCAAATAGCAAGCCTTTATCTCTTTTTAGTTCCTTTATTTAAAAAAAAATATCAATGAAATAAAAAATAAATCAAACGGACATAGATTTAAAATTCTTTTAGTTATAAAAATGTATCAGAACTCCAAGGTAGGCATCCTGTTTAAATTAATTTTATTATGTACCTGATTTTGTGTTAAGATAGAACTTTTTAAATGTTGATTTTAAAATTGTAATTCGTTTCATGGTTTACACTAATCTTTTAATACTCTAAAAATATTGTGTGATGTTCTGTTTGAATTATGTTTTGATTTTAATTCTATTTTTTAGATACTTACGCTTGAAAAAGCACAATAAATAATGTGCGAAACGTTGCAATAAACTTCCACCATTTGCTTTATTAACTATTCCCAAGAATAAAAAAGGAAATTTATATATTTATATATTTATATATTATATATATATATATATATATATATATATATATATATATATATATATATATATATATATATATATATATATATATATATATATATATATATATATATATATATATATATATATATATATATATATATATATATATATATATATATATATATATATATATATATATATACCCGGTGTTTCTCAAAGGTGGCTTCCCCCTTTTTTATTTTTAAGATGGGAAAATTAAATTTGGCGTGTCGATATATGACCTAAAAATGCATTCAATGACTTGTTCAATTGTTTTTGACGATTTCCGGTTTTACCGGAAATGACCTCAACTTTTGAATTTTAAATGGAACACCCTGTATTTTTTTTACCTATTCGATAGAAAATGACATCCTAAATACAATGACACCCTATATGTAAAATTTTGACATTTTTCTTAAAAAATATTATTTTTTTTAAAATTCAATCTAGAGTGCCATGACCTCGTTAAAACAACTAATTTTGAGTCAAGGAGGCGTGAAAAAAAAGTTTTAATTACCTAACGTATTTAATGTATTTTACAGAAAGGTAAAAAGATTCCAAAATTTTATTTCTAGACATAACTCATTTTTTTCAAACGGAACGATGGTGGCTCGTTTCTCTCTAAATAATTTGATACCCCACACTTGATATTTAAAGTTAAATCAACACTAAAAAACCAAACAAATAGGCATAGTAGTTGTTGCTTATAAAATTAAAATAGTCATATGCATTTCGGTTATTTTCACAATCTTTTTACCTTCCTATAAAATACATAAAATACGTCAGATAATTAAAAATATTTTTTCACGCCTCCTTGACTCAAAATTAGTTTTAACAACGTCATGGCACTCTAGATTGAGTTTTAAAAAATTAAATATTTTTAAAGCAAAAGGTCAAAAGTTGACATATGGGGTGTCATTGTATTTAGGATGTCATTTTCTATCGAATAGGTGAAAGAAATACAGAAATACCTCTATAAAATTCAAAAGTTGAGGTCATTTCCGGTGAAACCGGAAATCGTCAGAAACAATTGAACAGGTCATTGAATGCATTTTAAGGTCATGTATCAACATGCTAAATTTCATTTTCCCATCTTAAAAAATAAAAAAGTTATAGGGGGAACCACCTTTGAGATACACCCGGTATATATATATATATATATATATATATATATATATATATATATATATATATATATTATATATATATATATAATATATATATATATATATATATATATATATATATATATATATATATATATATATATATATATATATATATATATATATATATATATATATATATATATATATATATATATATATATATATATATAATGGAACTCTTTCAAATCAACCACCCCTCCCTGCCCATTTTCTATTGGAGTAAAAAAAATTTGAGCACACGAAAACAATTGTTAGAGTGTGTAATTTTTAATACCGTTGAGTATTTTGTTAATTAAAAATTCCTAACCTTAAAATAACTCTAAAGAGAGGCGTCTCTCAAAAAATGCCATTTTTCGTCAAAAATGGTCGAAATAATACAAATTCTCAAATTATTTTGACCAAATTACTATGTTATAGGTTTTTGGGGTCGTTGAACACAAATTCGAAGTCAGTTTTTAAATTTAAGATGACAGATCCAAGATGGCGAACAGTATTTTTCTTATTATTGACCGATTTCTACAAAATCCTGTAGATGGTGGTTTTTCAGGTCGCTGAAAACCAATCCGAGGTCAGATTTCAAATCTAAGATGACGGATCTGTTGACGATTAGTAATATAAAAGGATTCCTAATCTTAAATTAACTAAAAATAATTATTAAAATAAAAATAAGAAACACCATTGAAGCATAAATCCAAAACAACAAAAAAGTGTGGTTGTGTGTTGGAAGAATTAGGAGTAACTATAGTTTGTAAGCTCGGATTTTAGTAAAAGTAACAAATAAAAAATAAATAGTGTAACACAAAGTTGTTTAGTAATAAAAATGTACTTGTCCTTATGTTGGCACATAGACTTATGCGAATTAATAAAATAAATCCCTACAAGAATCCTTAAAATTTATTAAAATAGTAAATATTAATTAAACTTTCTCTTTTTTATATTTAATACCTAAATAAAGGTGAGATGACTTATTTTACAGTTAACTTAATTACCGCGAAGAAAAAAGTTATCACTTTATTTGTTTGTTTAAAAGCTTTTATTAGTGTTCAAACATGTCGTATAGTAGTATGGTTTTTATCAATTGTAACAATATTAGAGTCATAAATTTATTAAATTCATTGTTAGTTAAGTTTCTTGTAGTAAATATTTTTAAGTTGTAAATGATGTAAGCTGTATTCAAAGATAATTCTAATGTTAGGCAATAAGATATTTTCCATATTTATTTTCAACTAATAAAACATTTATTAAAACAAATCTAAGATAAACGTAATATTTTTATTGTAATTTTCCCAGATCTTGGATTTTGACAGAAATTTTTTGCACACGAATTTGTTAAAAAAAATTCCGACTTACGAAACAACGAAGATTATTTTTAAAAAAATGGTATACTAGGTAAATTTTTCGGTTATTACAAAATCGTGAAAGGTTCGGTGAAAAATTTTTACACTTAAATAAAATTATCAAATGACAAATTTTAAAATATACAAAAAAAAAGACGCAAGAATTTTTAATTATAATTAGATTATTTAAAAATGTAAAAAAGCAAAAATATGTTGCCATGAATGTTTATTGGTATGTCAAAAACTATATAATTTTTTGTTATTCTGTTGACACAAAATCCTATTAATTTTTAAGAGAAGTGTGTTTGCATAGGCGTGCGCACAGTGGGTGCCGTGGGTGCCGTGGTACCCCCACTAGTCGGAAAAAGATTACTGTATTCAAAATATGAAAATTATTATTTGATAAGGTTCGATTTAAAAATTACAATCTTTAGATTCAAATGTATGAAATGTATCGTGTCCAGTGTTATTCACTTCATTATTATTACTATTATTATTATTATTATTATCTCGGCACCCACACCAGCTTTACCCTGCGCATGCCTATGTGTGTTTGCTGCAAAAAATAGTTAGAAGGCTTCAAAAAATATGAGCGATAGCTTATTCGACGCGAAATGCAAATCTAAAAAAGGCGTTTTGAGGATTTTTTCTGTCAATAAAAATTGCAATTGTTGTTAACTAAACTGTTCGAAAAAAGTTAAGGATATTGTGAATTATCTAAGAAAAAAATAGTTTTCGTAAAAAATTTTATAACAGGCAACTTTACTCTAATAATGTTACTAAACGGATAATTATTAAAAAGAAAAAAACTATTAATAGCGACTAATTTCACCTCTATTGGCTATTACTGCTTCAACTCGGCGAGGCATACTTAAAATTAAATGATCCAAGTCATTTTAATCAAAGGTATCCCATTAATGTGGAAGAACTTGCCTTAGTGACCTTACGTCCTGAACAGGAGGTTGATGGGCAATTAGTACCCTTCCGAGCATGTCCCAAGCATGTTCGATGCAGTTTAACTCTGGAGACGGTGAAGGTAATGGCAGATGATTAATTTCATTAAATGCTAACCGTTCTTGTACTACCCTGGCTCTGTGCGGGCGAGCGTTATTATCCAGAAATCTGAAATTGGATTCCAAATTCCAACGATAATCATTCACCATGTTATCAATGAGGTCGTGGGCATAAATTTCACCTGTCATTGTATCTTCACAAACATACAACTCCGTTCGACCCCGTAGAAAATTCCACCCCAGACCATTACACCTTTACATCCAAATGGATGTACTTCTTAAACATATCGGTCATTAACTCTTGGATTTCTTGGTCTCCAGACACGAACTGTACGTCTGTCAGGACGAAGACAAAAGCGGCTTTCATCGCTGAACATCACAGTACGCCACTCATCAGTTGGCTCTTTCATTACACCAAAACAAACGTTGAGCTTTATGGACTGCAGTCAACGGAGGGCGCCTTATAGACCTATAGGACTGTAAACCTGCTTCATTTAATCGATTTAAGACCGTTCGAGGGGTAGTATGAATTCTGCTGGCAGCGAAAAGGTCCTGGCTGAGCAATGTGCAGTTTCTAGTAGGATCCATCCTAGCTTCTCTTATTAATCTTCGGTCCTCCCTAGCATTTGTTTACCTTGGTCTACCCTCCCTATCATGACGATCCAGTCTCATTAAATCGGTTATTAAGTCGGGAAATTACACTTTGAGAGACATTAAACCGATCAACCACATCGATCTGTCGCGCACCTCCAAGAAGCAACCCAATCAATGCCTTGATTTGCTTCCTCTACCGTTAAGTGACGCCTATTCATATTGGCGATGACAGAATAACTACGAGTACAATATCGCAAACTGCCGCTTAGCAACAAACAAACACAGGTAAACTTTACAAATATAATCTATGCTATGTTTACAAACAATTTTTTTTAACGCAAACGACATATATATTAATAGCTATACCATATTTTTTCTAGAAAAATTTCTTCATCGCGAAAACACAATATCCGTAACTTTTTTCGATAAATTTAAAAACGAAAAAAAAACTTTTTTGATACATAAAAGTTTTTAAAAAAAATAATGCTTTGTTTATAATTATTTTATAACTTTAACAATATTACTTTGATTTTTATTTTTGGTTAAGGTTATAAAATTATTATAAACAAAGGATTATTTTTTTTTAACTTTTAAGGCGTTATCTTGGTAAGTATGTATAAAAGAAGGGCTTTAAAAAAGCAAACAATTTATACAAGTATTTAAGCATTTTTTTAATGAACAATAAGGACAACAGTTTGAAACAATTTTGTTAATTGACATTTGTCTAACTTGCTAAAAAACTAACTTAAAGTTAATTTTTTTACGGTAAGTTCTTTGAGATGTTTTGAATACCCATGTTTTTTTATTTTTTAATTAATATTGAATACCCCAAAAAAATGTATTAAGTGTGACGTACTCGGTTTTGACGCCGAGCGCGAAATTAAAAAAAATGTGGCGCGGGGGCCCATTTTCAGCGTTAAATTAAAATTATAAATATAGAAGTAAAAACCTTCTTATCAGAAATTTTTTGCAGTTACCGCTATGTCTTATGGTTTTCTTAAAAAATTTCATTCATTAAAAATTGAAATGTTTTTTTTTGTTTTTTTTGTTAATAACAATGACAACTTTTATTGGCAAAAAAAAATTCTTAAAGCGCCTTTCTCAGATTTGCATTCCGCATCGAATAAGCTATCGCTTATATTTTCCAAAGCTTTATAACTATATTTCTCGGGAAACACACTTCTCGACTTGACTATTTATTGCAGGTGTAATTAATTTAATATAAATATTTTTACTTATTATTATCGTCCAGGATACTTCGGTGTATAAGTATGTAGAGATTTTTTTTTATCAGGTAATCAAACAGAAAACAAGTCCCTAATTGGCTTAAAAATGTGGGTGTAAAATTATCTGTTTATTATTTGTAGCAAAATCTCCGAAAATTAATTTTATGCTTTTTCGTAAAACTGCAGAACAAACCTTTTGCACAAAAAGACATTAATAAAGGTAAACAATGTTTTTACCTAGATTAAGATTTTTTTGTTTTTTCTATTGAATCCCATCACTTTGTAATTTAATTCGTATATCTTGAAGCTTCTGTTTATAAATTTGGGTCAGTTTTTTTAAATGTCTATTTTTCGGGTATACTTTGTCCTACATAATACTTTTGCTAAGTTTCAGTATTAAATTTTTTTGCTTCGTTTGCTTAGACAGGCTCCTTTATTTTATTCGGAGCAAAAACAGAAAATCCACAAGCATTCCTTTTTTTAATTTCATATAAATTTAGGTAAATCTTTTCGCATTAGTTTAGTAGATGAAGCTTTAGGATAAATTGGTTAAATGTTATATGCAATATAATAAATAAAGGATAATTAAACCATTAATATCCAAATCGTTTTATAGAAAAAAAGCAATAAATTTTACAAAAAATAGCTTAGGGCTCTAGTACTCTATCTTTTAAATAAACAAATAAAATATCCTTATTTTTATTTCGGACTAGCTCCGGTTGTTTCGAGTCCACGTGACATGAAAAGCTGATCGCTGCGTTCTCATACAGGATCCAAAAATTTTAAAAGAAATGATTCAAAACTTTAATCTTTGCTTATATCCACATTACCCCATTTTCCTAAGTACTTTCAAACCGTATTATTGCATTTGTATTAAATTTATTACATGTTCTAATAAAATAAAAATAATGCTTACCCATCTATCAAAATCTTCCGGGTGACCTCTGGCATATATACCGGCATTAATGGTAGTGCCACCACCAATCACTTTGCCTTGTGCTAAGAAGCATTGTTTATTTTGCATTCCTTAAAAAACAGCTGTTAGAGTATTTACAATCGTTAAAAATAAAACATTTTAAAATTATTTACAATTTACCAAGCTGTATATGTTTCATTTAGCTTAACTGCTTCTGCGAATTTCATATTTTAAAATTATTGAATTTCATAATATTTTTTGTTTGATACAACCCCTATTACCACCAAATAAAACACAAACGGCCGAGTGATGATCGCGTTGTTAAATTTAGCAATGGACTTAGCAATTGTTAAAAGTTAACAACGGTAAAGAATGTTTAACAAAACGTTATTGTCAGTGTTATTCAATGATTTTAGTAGGCAACCTGTTAAAATCTGACACTGTGTTAAACATATTAAACCGTTGTTAACTTTTGACAATTGGTAAGTCCATTGCTAAATTTAACAACGCGATCATCACTCGGCCAAAAAGGTTACAATAATTTAAAATTAAAAAGTTTGTTTTTTAATTCTGTAATTTTTTTAACATTTTACCTGGGTTAGGGCTACTATATTATAATAAAAAGTAAATCTAAGGATATATTTAAAATCACAGAAAATAAAAAAAATATTTAAAGCTCTGTCACACTAAAGCTCCGTCAATAAAGGTAAAAGAATAACAATTCTTCATGCGGAGTCAGAAGACGGCTGGGTACCAAACTGTTTATTTTTGGCAGCCAAAAACATTTTGGATTCCAGCTTAGATTACCACTGCGATACAACTGCTGAAGTTTTTGAGGACTGGTTTCAAAACAATATATTACCGAATATACCACCAAAGAGCAGTACTGTGATGGATAATGCATCCTACCAAAGTCGCCAGTTGAATAAAGTGCCAAGTTCAACCAGCAGAAAAAAGGAAATACAAGACTTTCTGTCTGACCGTGAATATATATTTCCATGAGAGCTATAATGTTAAGCAATTGTGAGAGGTTTTAAAATGTTACAATTTTAAAAAAGAATACGTTTGCGATAAAATTGCAGAGGTAGCAGGTCACGAAATAATTCGTCTTCCGCCATATTACTGCATTTTTAATCCGATCGAGTTGATATGGCATAAACTTAAGTCTAATATACGCGCGCACAATAATACACCAACTTTAAATCCTAGTGTGATTGTACTGATAAAAACAGAAGTCGAAAATGTAACCGTTGAAAACTGGAGAAACTGTACACGTAAAAAAAATTGAAAGTTCTTATCGCTTTGTGTACATAATGTATATAAATATAAATAGCCTGGAACCTGTAAAAAGCATTATTATTAATTTGGAAGATAGTAGGTAGTGATAGCGAAATTGATTTAGAGTAAGATATGGTGTGATTTATTATGTTCTTAAATGTAAGTTTTATATACTGTTAAAATATAGTATACTGCAAATGTTTGTTTGTTTATTTAATTCCCAACCATCTTTACACATTAGTAGTACTTAATTTTTTTCATCAGGTATAGTGCGGTCCTGTACGGTAAATCAGAAAAGTTTTATTTTTCAAAGAAATTTTTATATATATATATATATATATATATATATATATATATATATATATATATATATATATATATATATATATATATATATATATATATATATATATATATATATATATATATATATATATATATATATATATATATATATATATATATTAAACGTCAAGACTGACACTCACTTACTCAATTGAAGCAAAAACAAAAAACCATGGCCAACTCATCACAACACCTTTTTAAATTTTTAATTAAAAGGGAAAAATTGCTAATTTTTTGTTTAACTGCAATTAAAAAAAAACGAGGATAGATAATGGTTTACATGTCGGTATCATTTTAGAGGTAAATAAATACTCTTTCGATGCATACTACTAGATACAGAGCGTTCCATTTAAAAAAATGGCGTAAAACAAAATTAAAAATATCGATATTTAAAAAAAATTATTGAGAATGTGTCAAAAAAAATGCCTTAAAATTTAAGCCCTTAATAATAACCCTTGATTTTTTTAAATTCAAGAGTTGGTAGGGAGCCGCTACCCTTCAGCCAGATCTTGACTTTTAGGTTCAGGGGTCCTTTAAGGACCATTACACAAATTTTTAAAGTGCCTCAAGAACCTACTCAAAATTGTTCGCCAGCTCTTCTACTATAATATATTTCAGTCACATGTTAGTAATTTTAACCTTATATTGTTTCTATTATTACAGTTAAAACTAGTGCAATGAAGTTTTCTTATATGATTGTAAATGTATTTACCCTGACAAGCATTCTTCTGGGTAGTTGTATTATAACCCCAGCTAAAATCTGAATAGCAAGCATATGTGTTTAATGCCAAAATTTTTGTAAAATCATTATCCTGACCTCCCGCTTCTAGAAGAAGGATCTTCCATTCATAAATCTCTGATAGTCTATTTGCGATGACTGGACCGGCAGCACCTGCACCAATAATTATAAAATCGAATGTCCCAAAATCTAAAACATTAAAAGGTAAAACTTAGATTTCCAACACATCTACCTCGCCTAAACACCGACTTTCCATTCTAAAAGACCCAGGAAAGCAAAATTAAATCAACCTGCACTCCAAATTTTAAACAAGCCCTAAACCATCAAGCCCCGCTTTTAAAGTTCAAGCATTTTTAAATCTCCAATCACGCTTTTTCTCTGCCACCAAAATTTCATAATAAAAATTTTCTTTTAAAAAACCAAATCGTGATAGACATCACAAAAAAGGTGAGAAATAAAAGTCTGTCGTTTGTTGGACATTTAAAAAGTGCCAGCTCTTCATTCTGTGTAGGTAGAGCAGTTTTGGTTTTTTTTGTCGTATTTATAACCCGCAATGTTTGTATTTTGTACAGTAACGGCCATTAAATATTGGCAATTCTTTTTCCTTTTTGTAAAATAGGCTTATGCCACCTTCTGCTAAATATAAATACCTGTTGAAAAGCCTAATAAAAAAACAGGGGTCCGGTGTCAGTGTCTAAAAATATATTTTTTTAAATGCCAAACTTAACTTTGGATCAAAAGTATTAATTATTCATTATATTAAGCAAAGAGGTTGGCCGAAAAGGGATGTGGCGAAAGAGCTTAACATCCCAAAGCGTACTGTTCATTTTGTTAAAAAAAAATGGCAGGAAACATACTCCTTTGAGAGAGGAGCTGAAAGTGGTCGCCCTAAACTATAGAATCAAGAACAAGACAATAATTTAGTTAATGGTTTAAAAAACCAACCATTTAAATCTGTAGTTACAGCAAAAATAAAAAGCAATTTTTCAGCATCGGTTAGAATGGCACGGCGGAATAAGCAAAAATCCGAATTGCGCCGCCACCCGGCAGTCTTTAAACCGTTTTTTAACAAATGCAAATAAAGAACAACGCATTGGATTTTGGAAAAATATAATATTCAGAGATGAAAAAGTGTTTCGTTTCGGCCGTGCTACAATGGGATACTTAAGGTATACAGTTCTCAAGGAACACGATTTGATGAAAAATATATCCAAAAGGACAGAAGCAGTTGGCGATTTTCGGTAAATGTTTGGGGGTGGCTGAGTGCACAAGGACTTGGTATATGTTATTTTATTGAAGGAAGGTTCATTGCGGAGGTATATTTATAAATCCACTACAGAATATCATGCTTCCTTCTGTACTGGATAGATTTCCGGACAGAAATTTTATCTTTTAGCAAGTGTTCCTTTCATACGGCCCGGCATGTCGATGAATGGATGGAAGAGCAGCGTATCAGGGTTTTACCTTGGCCCGCACAAAGTCCGGATTTAAATGTTATGGAAAATGTTTGGGGCTTATTAGTTAAAAAAATAAATAGGGAAAATAAGTTTAGGCTGCAAAATGTAAACGATAAAATTTTAGAGGCGTGGAATGAGTTACGAGGAAATCCGGACCACGCCCGGGCTTTGCTTCATTCGATGCCTGAAAGGCTAACCTCTGTCTTAGAAAAAACGGGGCCGCAATAAAATATTAAATTTGTTTGGAAGGATATCTAAGTTTTTTGAATTTATTTAAATGTTAATTTTTATAAAATATAAATATTTTCTTTTACCTTTTGCTTTATTTATAGTAATTAAAAGCAAAATAAGGTAAAAAGAGCGATTTACAAAAATTGGCAGAAAAGTCAAAATTTGACAAATTTTTTGCCCACGATTTAATGGCCGTCACTGTACATATTGGTTAGTTTGATTCACATCTACCTCATTACAGTCCTTACATGGAATGTTCGATTAAATGAGGTTTTTTGTATTTAAATATTTTAGATTTTGGTGATGAAAAATGTATTAAAAAAATGTTTCTTTTTTTTAATTCTTTTGTGTTTTTAAGTATAAGTTAGTATATAATGCAACTGTTATTTCTATCATCGTTATAAAGAAATTAAACCGTTTAATTCTTAAGAGCAAAAACCGTAAAAATACCTATAAAAGAGGAAAAGATCCCCTATAGTTTAACGTGGGTAATATAATAAAGCTTTATGGTACAAGTTGGGTTAATAGGCAAATGGCCCTTTAGTGGATGAGATCCAGAATTCTTAGAGTTTTTTTTCTATCTTCTTTTATATATATATATATATATATATATATATATTATAATAATAAATTAAAATAATAATATATATATATATATATATATATATATATATATATATATATATATATATATATATATATATATATATATATATATATATATATATATATATATAATATATATATATATATTTTTTAAACAAATTATTTACGTACTTTTATCTTTAGGCAATAAGGCAATTGGTAAAAAGAAAGATAGATTTAAAAGACGTAAAATACGATTCTGCAGACTTAAAACTGTATAACTCACCTTGAACTGTAGAATTTTTTATATTCAGTAAATTAGTATTATCTTTAGGAAAAATGTAATTTTTAGCTATACTTATATTTTCAGAAACCATGTTCATAAACGTTATAAAATCTTCATTTTCGCCAAGGGAAAAAAGTTTGTTTT
>JAHBCN010009858.1:0-33673 GCA_019359885.1 Listronotus oregonensis
TTTTTGATAAAATTTAACCAATTAATTCTCCTATGAACAATATCTGGCAAGGAAATAAAATATTTTCTGTTTTTTAAATTTTTTTCCACTTAAACATATTGGCACCGTGCGCGATGACAACGACATCTGACGGCGGCATTAAATCATGCTTCAAAGCCATGGGAGAGGTGTGGGGATTTTTTATAATATTTTTTAAATTTTTTCTTAAATTAATATATATAAACCTGTTCAGCACTGTAAAGATGAAGTACAATATCAATAGTGAATAAACAATTTTGAAACTTGGAAAGTAAGTATAAAAGTGTGTTTTTAAAAAAAAAAAATTTTTTGGGAGTTTTGTAGAATCGAACCCGGACCTTATTATTGGGGATATTAGGTGTAATCAGCAAATGACAGTTGGATAGCATTACAAATGTCAGTAAAGTCAAAAAAAAAAAAATATATTAAAAAATGTAGCAGAGTAAAAGGTTTTTTAAAAATAATAATTTATTTTCAATTGATAAGTATTTTTTTTATTAACCTTAAAAAAAAATCGGCAATTGGTCAAAAATGAAAAATCACCAAAAAAACGGGTCTAGGGCTTTTTCAAGATACTTAACACTAATATATACTTTACTTTTTTGAAGGCTTTATAATCATTTTTTCTATTTACAATAACAGGAGACTACACAGACACTACATAGTCAATTAAAAAGAATCTTTTTCTTTTTAAAACTCGCAAATCATTAAAAAAACAAAGGGGAAAAACGCAGGAAAAAAGGGTTTACACGGCAAGAAACGATGTTTTTCATCTTGTTACGTCAAATTTGAAAATTGTTCGCCTAACCCCGAAACCCGAACGTCGTTCAGCTAAGGGAAATTTGATTTGCTGGGCATTACTTACTTTTTTTTTTTAACTGCATTTATCCTTTTGGGACCTTTTTCTAATTTCCAACTAGCATTTGGGAAACATAAAAAATTTGCAGGGACTATTTCTGCCAGTATTCACATTCAAAACACAACAACTATTATGCATCTTTTTTATTATTTTAATCTAATAGTTTACTTTTGAATCAAGTATGATTTAACGAAAAATTTGACCACAGCGAGCGCCGCAATCGATTTAACTGTCCCCACCATATACTTGCCCCTTTTCCCAATATTTTTGATCCATCTTCTTAAGGAGTAGATGGAAAATTGAAAATATTCAATTTTTTACCCTGAATTTTTGTCTTATTGTGGCCAATGTCACATATTCTTTTCTGGCGACATAGAATAAATTTTTTCCCGGGACTTATAGTTTTCAAATATGTTGTAATTTTGATTTTTGCGCTCTTTCGCTTGGAAGAATAGGGGAGGCCTAATACTGGCCTGATTTTTTCCATTCTTCTTTATATTTAAGATCGTTGTTGGGCTCAATTTTGTTGCATTTGCGGCTCTTTGTATTACATTCTCAATTTGAAGTGCAATTTCGTTTCGGTATTTTTCCCTTTTTGCAATTGTTCATTTACCTATTATATCTTTTTCTCGGATTTTTTTTAAAAATTTTGTTTTTGTCACTACTGTTGAATATACTAAACAAAGATAAACAAAAATGACGTCAATACAAATGGGTATAATTACGACTTTACCGTTAGAGTCCTGCTGCAGAAACCTACCAGTTTCTACTTTGTCCCCTTCCTCATTTCTTGTAAATTAAATTAAATTTGGGGAATATTTATTATTTTGGTAGGTAAATATAAAGAAAAGCTGGAAAAAATACTAAACAAACTTAAACGTTTGGCTTCAAACGAAGACAGAATGAAAGTCGATTGGAAGACGCTTTGGGAAAAAAACGTTTATGAAACTCATTATGGATCTGAGACATTCAGAAACTAACGAAAAACGAATACAGGGTATCTTCAACCCAAACAGGATTTTTAAAAGAGTTGAATACGATGACCAGGAGAAATTCAAGGTATGTTAATATACTAAGTAACATAGAAATCCAAACCCAGTTTAAATGGTTTTATTTTAATAAAATTTGGTAAATTTATTTATCTTACTGAAAATAACAATTGATGGAGTTTGCAGCCTTATTATTAGTCTGAGATTTCGGTTTTTATACTGCTTTTTTAAATTCACTAACAATCTAAAATGAATATTGCAGCCGCAGCAAAGATCCAAATTTGGCGGATTTTGGTTCTTGACATTCTTTCGATTGTTTACGATGCCTAGAGCACGAGACCTGTACCATTTCCTGTCAACTTAGTGAGTTTGAGAGGGGCCGTATATGGGACTTCTGGAAGCTGAACTTTCTTTTCGGGAAATTGCAGTTAGAGTAAAGAAGTGTAGACACTGTGGTTAGGTGTTGTCAGGCATGGCTTCAAGAAGGCCGCATGCGAAGAGCATGGGGCAACTGGACGCCGCCGTAGAACAACAACAGACCGTAAAGATCTTCGCCTAAGATTATTGGCTTTAAGGGACTGTTTCTCCACTACTGTGTCCATTGCAAATGAATGGTTTGCAGAACATGGAAGACCATTGGCATGCGAACTGTTTACCTACGAATGAGAAGTTTCTGCCAGCCATACTGACCATCAAGTCCTTCCTTTAACTCCAGAACACCGACGTGTAATCGCCTTGAGTGGTGCAGAAAACGGTCACTCTGGGATCAGAATGAACAGTATTGTCTTTAGTGACGAGTCTCGATTTGTTTAGGCATGCACGATGCTCGAGCCAGGGTTAGAAGGCGACGTGGTGAAAGGAGGAATCCACAGTTTTTTGTTGAAAGACATGTTCATCATACTGTTGGAGTTATGGTTTGGGGTGCTATAGCTTGTGGTTCCAGGTCACCTCTAATCTTCATCAGAGGTAACATGACTGCCCAGCGTTATATCCAAGAAGTTCTAGAACCTTCATCTTTTACCATATCTTGACACCCTGGCAAATCCAACTTTCCAACAAGATAATGCGCTTCTACCACATGTTGCAAGAGTCACAATGGACTTCTTTCAACATAATGATGTCACATTGTTACCGTGGCCACTAAGATCTTCCTGTCTTATCCCCAATTGAACATGTGTGTGGGATATGATGGTAGGAGATTGCTCAATTTACAACGTCCTCTTCAGACTCTAGAGCACTTTGAGAGGAGTTGGTAATTGCCTGGAATGAGATACCATAGGAGGACATTGACCACCTGATCAGAAGCATGCCTAAACGCGTTGGAGAATGCATAACACATCGGGATGCATCCACACATTGTTAAAGGTAAAAGGGGCTTTAAAGCAATGCACATTTTAATCATTTACTTATTATGCTTCATAAGTACTTACAAAATTTTATTAAAATAAAATCATTTAAACTGGGTGTTCGGATTTCTATGTTACTTAGTATACATTGCTGCATCTTTATTAAAATATATAAACATGCGAAATTACTGTTTTTTTTTTAACATTAAAGCTAATTGAAAAAGAATATGACAAAAGTGTTGGGCCCAGTAAGATTAAATTATTTATTTAAAATGTAAATCAATTTATTAAATTGTTATAAGTTTTTTACTCTGTATTTATAATCTTGTCGTTGGCGCTGGCCTTTATAGTGATTTATTTATAAAGTAAAGTTGGCCTTTTACTTTATTATAACCCCTCAAATTTTACATTGTCTAAGTTTTCTTTAAAAATTTTGGAAATAAAATATGAATAAAAATTATGCTGGCCGGTTGAGAATTGGCCTGTATTGACAATTAAATATTACAAAAGTAACGTTAGATTACGAATTTACCTTTAGAGGCATAATCATAGATATTTAAAAAAATATCTTACTTTTTTGCAACAATCCACGAAAATCATATGGACTTTAAACTGACTTCCAAAACTCGCCTTTCACAATTTTGTCAAAAGAGACATATGTATTTGTTATAATACAGATTAGTGGAGTTATTCAGGTGAAGTTCAGATATTCTTTGGTAAACTAAAAAAATTACACCACTTACAAAAACTGATATAAACCCTTAAAACTGATTTTTTTCTAAAGGTTATTGGTAAAGTCAGAAAGATGGGCAACGAGCTAAAGAATATCTCAATCGAAATAGACAGAGACCTCCAGGCGTTAAAAAACAGAATGGGAACACTAGAAGAATCAGCTGGGCTGATAATAAAAATTCATCAGACAACCAAAAAGCCGGTCCTAGCAATGAGAACTCTCGGAAACCAAAGATGAAGACGTCGATGACAAAAAGAAAAAGAAAATCAAAAAAGAAATGAACAGCGACAACAAAAGGCGGAGATAGAGAGGCAGAGGGGTTACGAAGAAGCACGCCACTCAGGGAGAATTATTCGATGTGGGTGCCACCTAACGATCAGAGCGGAGATGGGAGAACAAATTTAAATGAGAAGTATGGGTACTAGAATAAGTTTTATAGTAAGTTGATAGTTTCTTATGTATTTTTTTTTATATTTTAATTTAATTTTAAAGTTATTTCGTTGTAATGTATAAAGAGGCAAATAAACGTTTTCAGGGTGTTTTGAAGTATTTTGAATTGCTCTTTAAGAAAAAGTTTGGATGTGAAAAAATTTTAGAACACTCGTTAAAAGATGGTAGAGTATGAAATTATGATTTTGTTGGTTCTTTGAATTATCCAAAATGATTTTTTACTAGTAGGGTTTATTTAAAATGAGTTCAAAATTAAATCTTGTTATTATTTAGTATTGAAAAATATATATGCTTTTAATTCTTTTTTATCTTGCGTTGTTTTGTCTTTTTTGGTTTTAACCTTTCTTTTGGTTTTTCTTTGTTTTATTTTAATAATCCTGATTATAATTGTTTTAAATAATTAAACTTTTTCTATCGTAGCCAGATACTATTATGAAAGAAACATTTTTTTTTTGTTTTTCTCTTGCACCGGGTGTCCAAAGAAGAAAGGACGCCTGCTATATCTCGGAAACTATTTATTGCACATCGTTGGAAATAGTATATTACACAACAAGTGTGGAAAGTGAAAGATTTCACACGAGTGTGAAAGTTTTCAGAAATCACACGAGTGTGGGAAATTCACTTTCTAACGAGTTGTGTACACTATTTTTCCTACGACCACAAATAAAGACCTCAATTTTATTTTTTTTTATGTTGCAATCTATTTACTCGTGAATTACATTTTCCTCTCTAGAGAGGAAAGTATTTTCCTCTCTGACGCGCTAGGACCACGTTTTGTTTTTGTTGCGTAACTCATGGCATACTAGATATAATTCTGTTTGAAAACGATTTATAGCTTATATTTAAGACATAATTGGTTGTCAGCTATTTTCCTCCCTAGAGGGGAAAATGTTTTCCTCTCTAGAGAGAAAAATGAAAATCAGTATGCGTGTGAAATATGCATGTTTCCGAAGCAGTAGAGAGTGCGAATATGTTCATTTTCCTAAGTGGTCGTAGGAAAAAATATTTTTAGTATAAATAGTCAAGAGAACTAGCTGGAAATTAGTTTCAGGATTCTAAAACTACCACGAGACAGTATGATCAGTAGCATGAGGCAGGTGAGGCCAGGCATTTGCGTTCTTTAATGTATATTAAATTAAACCAACAAGTATTATTTCTACTTTATCACATTTTAATGCATTATAAGTTGTGTGTAAATTTTAAAACTAATAAGCGATCTGCGACATTGTTCACCTATTTTTTTCCCACGCATCGCAACTGCCGCGAGATGGCGCAAACGCAACGGTAAATTAAAAAAAACCTATTTTGTCTCCAAAATTAGCTAATACTAGGTACAATTTTGATCACATCAGCAAAAACTCTAACCAATTCTACGTCAGCTTGGTTAAGGACTCGTATTTCGAATAATAAGGGTGTGGAAAGATGACAAATAATGCAACTTTCAAATAGCTTTATCTCTCACACGTTTTATATAAGGTGGTTTAAGTGGGTACTTGTTTCATAGCAAATTTAAAGCTCCATCCTTCTCCAGAGAAAGTTAAATACGACGATATATTTTTTACTATAGGTTTAGAAGAAAAAAAAACCTTTACTTTGGTGAAAACCGCGTTTTGATATCTACATTCGTTTTCGAGTTATTCAAAGTAATCTGTTTTTCAAATAATAAATTATATATTTGTGAGTAAAAAAATAATTACTGTAAAGTAAAAGAAAAAATACTGAAAACTATTTTAAAGTTTGTATTGTATTTGCTTAGGGTTCTAATTTTAAAATGGCTAGGCTAAATAATTTTTAGATTTTCTATTTAAAAGTGAGATTTGTTTCCTGAAGAAAGCTTATTTAACTATAATTATTAAGAGTTGCTAAAGGTATACATTTTTATAAACAAAAAAACTTGATACAATTTAAAAAACGGTTTTTTTTTTTTTAAAGATTTATTTTTTAAAAATGAATTTTGTTTTAAAACCCCACTCTCAAAGATATTTTGAAAAACTATGCATTTGCCATATTTATCGCATCTTCGACTACTTTATAAAAACATTACTTTTTTTTTCGGCAATTAGTTGATCAAAATTGAGGGTTGCTTTTTAAAAGGGTTTTAATCTAGCTGCATATGATTTAAGGGAAAAATACCTTGAAACTTTTAGCCACCAAAAACATTAAATTTTGCGTATATTTTTAATAACAATTGTGGAATGTTTTTGGGGTCAATTTTTGTATTATACCCTAAAAATAAATCCCCATTTGCCTTTTATCGCATAATTTCGCTACTTTCATAAAAACATTAAATGTTGCAATAATTACTTAATAACAATTGATGGTGCATTTAAGCAGTTTAATTCTAGCTGCATCCGATTCAACGAGCAAAAATAAGTTAAAAACCATTACCTTTGTCATACTAACTATTATTTTTAACTGCTTCCAAAAAACAATAAATTTTACAAAAAATTAGTTGCATTCGATCCGGCAAACAAAAATACATCAGAAACGACCTTAACATCTTTGAATTTCTTTGAAAGTGTTAGACAATGTAATGGTTTCAATAACACTAAAATCTTGGACTTCCATTGTCTTTATTTGTTATGTTAAAACAACGTTTCGGTTAGTGATGTATCCCCAAAACGTTTTCAAGTGATAACTAAAAACTATTCCTAAAAACTACGACTATCGCTTGTTCCCCGGGAAGCTTGACCGACTTTTCACGGTTCAGAACGGCGCGGAGCCAGATATTCAATTTTCTACACTAGGTTCAAAAAATAGTTTTGGTTGTTTAAAATTTATTGCACTTCCTTAAATTTTTTTCTTTCAGTGGGTTTCTTTATGAACGTTTTTTGCTTCCGACCATTGTATGCGGTGTTGTTTTGACCAAGCGTGTTCGGCAATCCCTGACTTCGACGTTTCACCTCGTTCCGTATGTTTTTTGTTTTCAACTCTTACTTCGAGAGGTCTCTTTTTTCCCCGATGTATACCTCACCACATTCAGGGAATTTGGTCAGTCATTGTTTGAAACATTATTGTCGGTCTCGTCTTTTGAGAATACCTTTGGGGTTTGGGATTTAAATGCCGTTTTAATATTGTACTTATTCGCGATTCTGCGGGTCTCTTCCGAATTCCTTTTTTAAAGTATGGAATTGTCAGAATATTTGGTCAGAAGTCTCGTTCAAGTTAGGTTTCTTGTCTTATTTTGATATTTTTTTATTGTTTCGTTTACTAGTCTCTTTTTCCATTTTCCAAAAGATCCCAAAAAACATTTAGAAGGCCAAAGACGATCTAAGAAAAGCACCAGAAAAACTAAACAGACTTTACGGTAAACAACCAACCACTGGGTTCAAAAAAAAAAGGGCTATTATTAACATGTCCTCCCCAACTCTTTCGAAAACAGAAGAATATCTTCTAGGGAGAGGGCTAAACTTTGCCCTAGCCCCAAAACATACACCTATTTTAGACATGATTAGTAGTCTAGAAACAATACGACTCCAGGGTCAAAACAACACCGCATACAATGGTCGGAAGAAAAAACGTTCATAAAAAACCCCCGGAAGAAAAGAAAATTTAAGGAAGCTGCAATTATTGTAAACAACCAAATGTATTTAGCAAACCTAGTGTAGAAATTCCGAATATCTGGCTGCGTTGCTGAACCGCGAAAAGTTGGTCAAGCTTCGGTGAACAAGGGATAGTATATAAGTCGTAGCTTTTAGGAATAGTTTTTAGTTATCACTTGAAAACGGTTGGAGATACATCACTAACCGAAACGTTGTGTAATAATTAACAAATAAAGACAATGGAAGTCCAAGATTTTAGTGTTATTGAGATCTTTGAATTTGCCCAACTGCCTCCGTTTTTGCTTAAAAACCTCTTATTTTTGCGATAATTTGTTTATAACTTTTTATCGGACCATTTTTTGGCCTCGGGACCAACGCCATTCATTAAATTCATTCAGCAGGTCAAAAACTTATTATACCCATTATTCGCTAATGACGGCCCACGGGACGGCCCTGAGCAACTAGACTAAAACATAATAAGGCATTTAAGGTGTGGTTCCTTCCACGCGGCCGTCGCATGCGACTAACGCATGCGGCCGTCTTTTAATCAGATGGTTTCTTAGGACCGCGACTCAAACTCGCGATAGCAAAATTATTAGTGTAAAGGAATAATCTTTGGTAAAAGTCGTTATGGAATCTAGCAATATATTTATTATTAAAAGAAAAAAAAGGATGACGAAATACTATTAAATTAGCCCAAACCCGAAACATAGCAATGCCCCCATAAATCCAATATTTCAGCAAAGACCGATGAGGGTTGTTATACTACATTAATAAATCGACATCTGCAACAGGATGAAAAAATTTAGAAAATATTTTTACTGAATAAAGCAGAGTTTAGTTTATTCTTGACTTAATAAAAGGATATAAAGTCCGGAGCCGAAACAGAGTTGAATATCCAAAAAAACCCAGAGGAAAAATTAGCCACTGTATTAGGGTAAATCTGTACAGTTTGTACCAAATTCGAGTCTTATCAATAAGATCTCGGGAACTTGAAGAGATACGAGGTCGGTTAAATAAAGGCAAAGTTGCGCAATATGATGCTAATCAAAATGCCACCTAGAACTTTAAAATTTTCGAATACTTTGGAAAAAACCGATTATTCGCGATTTTGTTTTTATTTTTTTATAACCTTATTTTGAATGGATGTAACAAAAATAACTTTTACATTTCATTGCTAATTTTTCTGTTCTACAAGATAGTGTTATTATATTTATACACCGAGTTTCGTCTTTGAGCTGCCATCATCAACTTTTTTTTTTAAATACGGCCCTGGATTTTTTACTATGTATTTTAGGAGCTATTAAGTTCCCAAAACCAATAATGTATTGCACTTATTCGAAAAATGCATATTAATGGCAATTTTCATAAGAAACCATATGTTAGAGTCAGACAATATATTTTTGGCAGGATCTTGGGAAAGCATTAAACTGATTTTTTTGAATAGGTGCGAAACATCATTGGATTTGGGATCTTAAAAGCTCTTAAAATACGTAATAAAAAATCCAAGACCTCATTTAAAAAATAAAGTTTCAATTTTTAACAAATTAAAAAAAACACCGGACATTCCACACAAAACAACACAAACAAAATATCAGTCGCAGACACGACTGCGGCTACACTGCTTCTTCAGCAATCCAGTCGCATCAATCGCAGTCGTTGTCAGCGGACGCATACGACGGCCGCTTGGAACAAACCAGGCACATTTAAAAACATGAGTAGGAGTGCTTTGCGGCTAACGTAGTGCGTTAGCCGCATGCGGCGGCCGCGTGGAAGGAAACATACCTTTAATGGGTTTAAACCGCATATCAATTTATTTTTCTTGTAAACATCTTTCTTAAAATTATTAACGTTTAATTAAAATAGTTATTATTTCCAAGAAACATACTTGAAAAAGTTTTTAAAAATATAATAGTCAGTCTTCAGTCAGACCCTACCAAATTTCGGTGCCTAATCCGCAAAAAGAATTGTAGTTTAGGTAATATGGGACGGCAAGCTATTATAAGTCACATAAAATCAATTTCTCGCAAAAAAGCGTCGAATATTGGACATTCTTCTAATATTTTTTTATTGAACAAACTTTGTCACACAAGTAGTAATGTTGAGTGCAAAACAAATGTTCGCGGAATATCAGAACAGAATGCAACTACCTCCACAGCTTGTCGGCCCCAGGATAAAACACCCCAAAATTCAGAAAGTTCACTTTTATTTTTTACACGGACGCTACATATAATTGAAACTCACAATACACTAAATAGCGTTGATAAAACTGTACCATTATTTTCTATAATGTTTCAGGACTCGCATGTTGCAAGGTGTGGGTCTGGCTGAATATTTTAAAAATGAGTTTTTAACATACTATAAAACGAAAACTTGAGGCCGAAATAAAGGAACTGAAAAATAAGAAAAAGATAATTAATCTTGATTGTGCTTCCAAACTCGCAGAAATTAAGGCGAGGGTTGCCCTGTTAAAAAATAATACCTTAACCTGCTAAAAGGTTTTTTTAATATGTGTTCAGTTAATGACATGCACTTTCTAAACTTTTAGTGCTCTGTTATCTAATTGTTTTTTCTTTTTAGTAATGTATAAGCTAAGACCATACGTTTTTTGGGAACGGTTAATGCACGTTTTTAACTATAGACGGTTCATATTTGTGACTGTAGAAATTTCAAGAATATTATGTTATTATTTAAATTTAAAGTTTTCAAATGTTTATGTTCTTATTAACCATTACAAAGCTAAGTTGTTTGTGGAGCTGTGTTAATTTTTAAAGCAGGTAATAAACTGTGCTTAAATATTAAATGAGTTTTTAAATTATTTTTTAGAATGAGCATATGAAGATAGGACTGAGTGATAATAAAGAAGTTGTTTACGTAAAATCTATTTCGTAAACCATCAGCGCTGCGCGCTCGTCCTCTACGCACTAAAGTAGTTACAATACAATATTAAAATTTCATTTACCACATGGCCAAGAAGAAAATTATTTTCATTACCCCAAATAGGACAAAAATCAAAGCACTTCAAGTAAAACCTTTAATATTTTTTACAGCATGTATTTTATTAGTTTTCCTTTCTTTGTCAATTTCCAGTTCAGAGATAATTCCAGAAATATTTTAGACCATCTTTCTTATCGGGATCGAGTCTAAAAATTCCGGGAAAAATTCACACATTTATAATCAATTTACTTTTACGGTAAGCACCTTTTTAGTCATGTAAATTTTGCTTAAGGAGACCTGGAAAGTCAGGGAATTCCATTTAGGAGTTTTAGTGGGAACCCTGTTAAAAGAATGTTTAAAAAAATGCAAATTGTACTGTTATAATCTTTTATTTAAAATTAACTTTTTACCATTAAATTTTAAAATTATCTAAAAGTAAGTTGCACAATAGTTAGGTAAGTAGTCTCAGTCTTCGCATATATAGGGTAGCGCATTTTGGTTGTATTTACGGGCTGTTAAGAAAACCCTGGTAAAATCGACAAAAATTCAAAAACTCTCTGTATCTCTAATATAAATCGAGTTAGCCCTAAAATTTTAACACATTTAAATTTGTTTTGAAAGTACGTCTCGAATATCTTCAAACAACTCTACGGTTTTCTCAATATCTCGTAAATACAACCACAATGTTCCACGCTCGCTGTACATGTATCTTTATAATTTCTTTAAAATTACCATTAAATCAATATCGCTAAATGTCGATTAAAATTTGAAAAATCAAAATACGCATCGGTTTTTAGCATCGGTATTTAAAAACATAGTCTCTTAGCTTCTATTCTCTTAAGTCTTATTCTTCACAAAGTTTATATAACAAAAATTAAATTAATTTAATGGATTAAACACAAAATTGTATAATCACGTTCAAAAACAATGATACAATTTTACTAAAATAACATTTAAAAATAAGAATTCGTACTTAAATATTAAAAAATCAGTCTCTACTGCATAATCTACAACAAACAAAGGCAGTAATATTATTCTACAGTTCTATCTTTTAAATTCATAGATACAGATCCCTTGGGTGTCAGTAGAAATTCAAATTCCAGTTCCATGGGTTTATTCGACCTTATTTTGAAGTTTTTAACTATTTTTTCTAGAATGACAGGTAAAACTTGTTCTATGAAGCGTTTTCCAGGGCATATTCTTCTTCCGTATCCGAAGGGTGTTACTAAAAATGTCGCGTTTGCGGCCGTTTCGATTTTTTCTTCATCTAACCATCTAGATAAAAAATAATATTTTAATATTATTCTATTACGTGTACAGGGTATCCCATTTTCGGTACTTTTATAGTGTATCTCCGTATTTGTTAGTGCTATCAAAAAAGTCATATATAGCGGAGTCACTTTAAAGTTTTACCTAGGAACCCAGGGACTGTCAAAAAAAAATCCAGTGAAATATCATTTTTTGTATTCTACTGAACAAAATTTACCCAATAAAATTAGTTGCTTTTTCCCTGGGGATGGATGCCACCCCTTCCCGGGGGTTGATTTTTTTATCAAAAATAAGTCCGGAAATGGATAGACTGACTAATTCTAAGCAACTTTTGTTCTATAAAGTTTTTTTTGAAAGGCATTACTTTTCGAGTTATTCGCAATTGAAAATGTCAATTTTTTAACCAAAAAACACGTTTTCAGACGGTTTTTCGCAAATAACTCGAAAAGTAAGCATTTTATTGAAAACAATCATTCTTACCAAAAATGTAGCTTATAAAAAAACAAGAATGGTGGATGTATGATGTCCATAGACCCAATACAAACGGAGTTATAGCCTGCTGAAGGTTCGTTCTTATTCGTCAAAGGCCAAAATTGAAAGTTTCAACGTAATATGACCAAAAAATTATGCATTTTTTGGGGTAAGCTCATAAAACCTTTTTTGAAGTAGTTGAAAAAACCTTTATTTGTATTTTTTACAAAAGTCTCTAGCATTAAAATTAAGCGAGTTATGGCCAAAATAAAGTTTACCTCTATTTTTTTTAATGAAAAAAATGTGAAAATCACTCCCTAATTACCACCCCAATTGAAAATAATCTTTGTCACTTTACAATTCACTTTATTTATGTATTTGTAATACGCTCAGAAAGTTTGACCGGTTTAAAATACATATTTTTGAAAAAATTGAGCTTAAAGTGAAAGAGACATTTTTGTAATTTAAAAAAATAGCCTTTTCTTCAAAATAACTCAAAACCCTTAATGATACGTAAAAATTTGTAGAATACAAAATTGTAGGTTTTTCTTTACCAAAAATTGTCGTTTTTTTGTTTTACTATAGGATAAAAATTGAGTGAGATATGGCCGTTTAAAGTTTGAATGTGTTCGTGAATAGTCACGTTTTCCACCCCTTTCAACCCCAACCATTTTAAAACTAAAGGTTAAAAAATAATAAATGTGACCTTATAGCTCTTGAAAAAACGTACAAAATGGTTTTTTGTAGGACTTAATAGTTTAAAAATTAAGCGAGTTATGATCAAAAAGCAACTACATATTTTGGTAGAAATCAGAACTCGTATATTGGAGAGTTGACGAATACACATTATAAGTATATTTTAGGTATAAAATACCTTCACTTATTAAATACATATATATGTGAGTATACATTAACAATACACACAAACACACACACACACACATATATATGGTTTTTGGGGGTTGGAATTTTTAATTCATCATAAGAATTCTTAATTAATTATAATTTATTAATAATTCATTTATTATTTAAGTATTATTATTTATTAATTATATATATATATATATATATATATATATATATATATATAATATATATATATATATATATATATATATATATATATATATATATATATATATATATACATTAAGGCTAATTGGAAAATCATGAAATTTGGCACAGTGGTAGTCTCTAGCAGTGTTAGAACCTAACGAAGCCCGTTTTTTGACTTTCGCCCCCGGACAAAAATATGAGCAAAAAAGTGTTTTTTTTACCGTTAGCCGTACGGAAGGCCTCTTACGGAGACAGAGGCTACTTAATATTGTCTCTCGCCTGGCGGAGATAGGCTTTTCATCTAGTTTATTGATATTAAATTAGAGCTACAAGAATAACCAAGTAGAATATCGTCACCTCTCTCTCACTCTCATGCTTGTCGCATACGGTAGCGAGAGTAAGTGCGCGCACTACGGTGACATTCGAAAACTACACTTCCCTTGACATTTTTATATGAATTTCCAAATGTTTAATATGAAAGTTGTAGGGGCAAATTTGGAGAGTTCAAACATAATTTTGGATATTATACAGGATGCATCATAAAGACGTGGCAAACCATAGTTATGATTTTTTGAATAGGACACTCTGTATTTGACTTGATATTTCAATTCTGCTTAAAATTCTAAGCATTTTTTACATAAAACACTATAGGCCTAAATTTACTCGTTTTCGAACTATAGATGTTTAAAATTGAATAATTAAAATAATAAATGCTGGTGTAACAAACTCAATTTTAATTTCAACAATAAAACAGTAATAATTTAAGATAACATATTAATTGTCACATTTTACGTTATCCCCCTGTTTCTGCACGCATTCTTGGTAACAAGTTTCCAAATGTGCTATTGAATTTTCTATAAAGCGAGAATTTGTTTGATTCAATACGTTAATTTCATGCCTAATAATATTTTTTATGACATCAGCATTACTGCGTTTCAAAGCAAGTAATACAACTTTTAAACATCTTTAGTTCGAAAATCAGTAAATTTAGGCCTATAGTGTTTTATATAAAAAATGCTTAGAATTTTAAGCAGAATTGAAATATCAAGTCAAATACAGGGTGTCCTATTTAAAAAATTATTTGTTTTGCCACGTCTTTATGATGCATCCTGTATAATATCCAAAATTATTTTTGAACTCTCCAAATTTGCCCTACAACTTTCATATTAAACATTTTTTTAAGAAACTTCAAATAAAAAAGTCAAGGGAGGTGGTAGTTTTCGAATGGTCACCCGGTACTTCTTGTTTTTATTTATAAAAAAATTACATTTTTCGGACAAAGCGGCAATTTTTGAGGGGTAAACATTTTTATAGAGAATATTAACTATTAAATTCAATGGTTTATTTTAAATTTTGTACACAGTCGCTGGGTTCCGTGGTTATAGCATTTTATGGGCTAAGGTGACTCCGCTAATAGGCGTCATGATTCTCTTTTTGAGTCAGTGGGAAAATAAAAATTGTCTATTTCAGAATGACCCTATATTTTCTTAGTTAAAAGAGATACGGAAAAAATTTTAATACAAAAGTTTTTTTATAATGATTGTTAAATAATCTGCCCTTTTTAGGGTCGGGTAAAAAGTTATCGGACCTAACCTCATCTTTTTAACTGCAACACACTCTGTATTTTAATCTAAAAAGATAGCACAATAAATTCTCTTTTAAAAAATATAATACACCATGGATAATACTGATTTTCTTTGGGATTTATTTAAAATTTATTACTTCAAACCCCAGTGGGCTATGAACAAAAACCTAATATCCATCTAAAAAACCATCAAAAAAGAAAGATTCCAACAAGTTTGATGAGAATAAGTACCTTTCAAAGAAAATCAAAGCCAAAATTGCAGATGGAGATATCAGAAATGCAATCCGAATTCTCGCTTCAGATGATACTATCGCACCTAGAAATGAAGAGACCTTTGAAAAACTGAAAAAGAAACATCCAGTATCCGAACAAGATAATGATGTCGATTATTCCTTTAAAATATTGATTTTAATTTTAATTTATCTGAAAATGAAATTAAAAGTGCTATTTCTTCATTTCGTCCTGGGTCTTCTGGTGGTATAGATTCATTAAGACCAAGACATCTTAAGGACTTGGTAAGTGACGAGCATGGTAACCATTCTTTTAAATTACTGTCGTCAATTAAGTCTTTTATAACTCATTTATTTCAAGGTTCAGTTCCAAAAGATATTTGTAAATTTTTTTTATGGAGCAAACCTATGTGCTTTTAATAAAAAAGATGGAGGTATTCGACCAATAGCAGTAGGAATATGTTTTCGACGTTTAGCTTCTAAGGTAATATGCTCTCGTATTTATGAAAAGCTAGGAAACCTTTTTCGCCCATATCAACTTGGCTTTGGAACAAAATGCGGAGCAGAAGCAGCAATACATGCAATACGTCGTTTTCTTCTTTATCCTCACGAATCAGATAAAGTTATTTTAAAAATAGATTATCAAAACGCTTTTAATATGGTTAATAGAAAAACAATTTTATCACGAGTAAGCTGAATATCTTCCAGAATTTTTACCATTTATAGCCCAATGTTATGATAATCCGAGTTTACTTTTCTTACGGTGATCAACATATTTTTCTCAAAGAGGTGTCCAACAAGGAGATCCTCTTGGACCAGCTCTTTTAGTTTAGCAATTCATCCACTTATTTTATCATTAAATACAGAAATAAATCTTTGGTATCTAGATGACGGTACACTTGCTGGAAACCCAAAATCGGTTTTAGATAATTTTCATAAAATAATCAAAGGAAGTAAAGATTTGGGTTTAAATTTAAATTTTGATAAGTGTGAATTAACTGTTTTATCTAAAGATCATTCCAATATACTATCAAATTTTTTAAGTGTTGTTCCTAATCTGTCAGTAATTCCCATTTCAAATTTTAATTTATTAGTGCTTTTTCGTCAAATGAAATTGAATACTTAATTAATAAAAAGACAGAATTTTTAAAATCTCTTAGCACCAAATTAAAATTTATAGACTCACATATTTCCTATTATTTACTAAAATATTCCTTTGCCATACCTCGAATGTCTTATTTGTTAAGATGTTCACCTTGTTGGAAATCTCCAGAATTACTTTGTAATTTTGATAATGTATTACAAAGTTTAGTTCAAGACATAACAAATTGTGATATTAAATTAAATTCTTGGTTACAAAGCACTCTTCCAGTAAAATTTGGAGGTCTTGGAATAAGAGATACATCCACCCTGTCTATTTCTGCCTTTTTAGGTTCAATTAATGACGTGTCAGGTTTACTTTCCAAAATTTTACCTTCCTATATTCTTGCGACAGTAGATAATGATTTCAGCAATTGTTTTGTAAGATGGTTATCTGTTTGCAATCTTCAAAATCAACCACAAGAATTACCAAAAAACAGAAAGATTTTGACTTTTTAATTTGCCAAACTCGTCACAAATATATTACAAACATGTGCCAGACAAGTGAAGATAAGGCACGTCTACTTGCTCTTCAGGCCCCTGAAAGTAATGCTTGGATTAACGCACTTCCATCTTCGTCCTTGGGAAATTTGTTAGACAACAAAACATTCCTATTTCCATCGCTCTCAGACTTGGTCTGCCTGTGTGTGGAGAGCACACCTGCGTTTGTGGCGAAAATGCTGATATTTATGGCCTACATGGGTTAAGCTGCAAAAAAAGCGCAGGGCGTTCATCTAGACACAGTCAGATAAATGACATTATCAAAAGAGCTCTGATTTTAGCTGAAAATCCTTCTGTATTAGAGCCTCTTGGAGTTTGCAGAAGCGATGGAAAACGGGTAGATGGAATGACCTTAATTCGCTGGAAATATGGAAAACAATTACTTTGGGAAGCTACTTGCAGCCATACACTTGCAAAATCCTATCTGGACAAAACTTCTAATTTTGTAGGTGCGGCTGCTCGTATTGCCGAGAATAAAAAACATCTGAAATATAAAGAGCTTGAAGAACGCTTTATCTTCATTCCTTTTGCTGTTGAAACTTTTGGTCCTTTGGGTGATGAGGCTAAGGGTTTTATTAATGAAATTTGCAAAAAAATACAATGCAAAAAATCTCGAAGTTTCATCATCCAAAGAATTGGTTTAGCTGTGCAACGGGGTAATGCAGCATCGGTCCTAGGAACAATCCAGGAAGACCTAGGACTTGATGAAGTTTATAATGTTTAAATATAGATTAAGTTATTTATTTAATTTTAGAATATTGTTATTTGGTATTTATAAGATTATATTATTTATTTACATGTAATAACGAATAATATCCTAGAAACGAAACTATGGTGACATTCTATATTTTGTGATGATTCTATATTATATGTGACAGCATATTTTAACATTTAACCTTAATTTCCTTTTGACATATTAATTTGTGAAAAGGACCTACCAACATTTTGAAAAATTTGATATGATATCAGTTTATATTGAAAGTAGAAAAAACGAAAAAATAGCGAACAAAATATAGATTGTTCGCTATCCGGAAAGATGGCAACGATTGGAGCAAAATAAGGCTCTTTTACGAAGCCAAGATCAAAAACTTAGAAACAAGGAAAATGAATAAATAAGCGTGTTAGGATTTGTCGAGGGCCAAAATCAGGTAAGAATGCTATATCCTGATAGCTTTGAATAGTAGTAGCTCAACTTTTATTGAAGTGAAAGTCCTTGAGGCGCGTTTAGCACTTTTTGTGGGTGTTAAATGAGACTGAACCGCCAGACTCGGCTATGCAATGCTCATAATGCAGTCGGGAAAAAAAGCCAGGTACTAAAATATGACCAAATGCAAAGTGTATTTACTTTTTATGGATAGATTCTTTTATCGTCTTGAATTTAAGATTTGCTGATGTTAGATTGTGGAAGAATAATAGGAAATCTCGTCTTGGTGAAGTTTTCACTTCTGTCTTATCGTCTTAAGCACACACCCTAATTTTATTCTCTAAAATCACTTTGAAATTTTAGAAACAAAAATCTAAATTCGTCAGAAATATAGAAACTGTAACTGGAATTTTTAAATCTAAGACGCAAAGAATTTTGACGTTCAATAAATATTTTCCCTATGTTGTTACCAATATTTGAATCCTGGTGATGATGTGAGAAGATTGGAATTTTGTCACTGGTTTTTTAATAAATCTAACAGGATCGTTTTTTTCACCAAATAAATATTTGATCAGATAAATGTCGAATAACAAGTTGTTGTATTTTAACTGACATAATGGAAGACATTGGGACTCCACGAATCTCCACATTATACGACCCATTCGTCAACAAGGTCCATTTAGGTAAATGTAAGTTGTTTTTTATTTTAAAATAAACCGGTGTATTGCTGTTTTGAAGAAAATTTAAATGCAGATTGGACATCCTCCAATCAAACCTTTCGATATCCTTGATGATGTTCCTTTAAATGAAGTAATACTAATAAAAAACCTATAAAGTGGCTACTAAGGAGATTCCCCTCGGCAACTTTCTCACCTACTTTAAATCGGTAGGATGGACGGCGTACTGAGTGAGAAGTCCCCTTTAGGAGGTAGTACAGCGGGCCTACTGAGGCCTAGGTGCAGTGATGTTTATCACCCTTCTCACTTTTAGATACAGAGGTGGCCACCACGAAAATAAAATTTAATAAGAAGTCATCTTAATTCGACAACAACTTGATCATAGAATTCATGAAACCTTTGCAGAAATAAAACCATTACACATCATGAATACCCTAAAATCCGTTTGAAAAAGATGTCAAGAGTGCATTAAAAACAACGAAACATTTGCGATGATTCTCTTTTTTCTCTTCATCTAATTTTTTTGTTTCGTTTAAAAGTTTTTTAATTTACTTTCTTGTGTCAACTATTTTTTCAACTTTTTGTATGTTAAAATATATTGTGTAATGTCTTTTCAGCTACAATGTCAACATAGTTTTGTTTCTAGAATATTAGCTTTTGTTTCATTAATAAAATGATTTATCATTCATTGTAAAGAAACTTTTATATAACATATTTTTCTTTATCTCTTTTATCTAAGAAAATATGGGGTCATTTTGAAATCGATAATTTTTTATTTTCCCCCGTATCTCTTAAGCCAGCGAAAATTTTTAAATTTTAATTTTACCATTTTAAGTTTAACCCAAAAAGAGCACATGACGCTCATTTTACTTTTTTTGATAGCACTGACAATTACGAAGATAACCTATAAAAATGTCGAAAATGGGACACCATGTACTACTTTTCTTTGTTTCACGAGGGTTTGTACTTTCGTCATCAATTGCCTTACCTTTTTTAACAAATTAAAAAGGTCAAAAACAGACTGAAACAAATTAATGACGTCAAAAAGGTTGGTCGTTTCTTAAAATCAAAATGGCTGCCGTTCAGCAGCTGATTTTTTAAAGCTACAATAATAATATCCTAAAATATGGGTTATAAAATTATGTCATTTTTCAAACTTGTCAAAAAAATTGTTCTGTCCAAAGTAACGTCAGATTTTATTTTCATATTTTTATTGTGTAAAATGCCTCGAAGGTATTCAGAAGGTGAACAAAATATAATTTTAAACCTTATTGACTATTTCACACAGGAGAGAGATGCAGGAATAAACCTGTTACCACTTACTGCAGTTTTAGAGGTAAGTAGATTTGTTTATTCTTGTGGTTTGTTATTGGTATACATATTAAAATGTAATTTATGACTATATTTCTTTGCATGCTGTAGAGAGTAGCTGATGCCCTGGGAGTCGGAATTACCACCGTTAAAAAGATAAATTCGCATGGGATCAGAAACAATGAGGATTATAAAGCAGCCATAACAACTGCAATTCAATGCTCTCGTGGACGCCCTCTTTATAAGATTCATGAGCACATCATTAGAAATAGAATTTACGCAATGGTTGCTGCAGGTATTTAAAATAAACTTTATTTTATTAAATAAATTTTAAAAATGTATACATATTTTTTTTACAGGGGAACATGTTACATTAGTTTCACTTGAAACAAATTTGCAAGAGGTACTATGATTCAAGAATATGAAATGAAGCACTCAAAAAAGTAATGTGACAAATGGACCCATTACTGCCGCCATACGAATAATCTTATTCAAGCAGCCTGGGAAAGAGATCGCAATTTGGACTCTTCAGATATTCTTCCTGTTATTATAAATGTAAACGACTCAGATTCATCAGAATTTAGTAGCGATGATGAAAGTGTTTCGAATTTTCATATCATTCATTCTTGATTTTTGTTAATTTGTGTTTGGCTGGGAGTTTTTTTGTAATAAATTCGTTTATTATCTTTTTTCTCCCATAATTATGTGTATTATTTATTGCTTTGTAAATAAGCCACACGTATGGTTTTGCAGTTGCTTACTGTATTTATGAAAAACACCAAACACATATTAAATTATTATACGATATTTCATGGAATAACGAAAAATTGAGAAAAGGAAATACATTTTTGTATAAACAAGATGTGTAAAACCACTTTGTACGCGTTTAATTATTTTGGATATTTTTGGTCTCTCCTAAATGAACTTCATGGGCCTAATTACAGCATTTTATGAATAAACTTGACTTTGTTAAGTCGACTTAAAAGAAAAGCCAAGCTTGACTTTTGTTCGGGTTGCAACTTAGTTAAACTAAACAATTTGTAGACCGTCTTTTTTTTAGCCCGAAAATCGAAAAGAATTTAAAATAACTGCAAATCGTTATATACGTGCTATATTCCAGGAATTAACTGCAAATTGTTATATATGTATTATATTCCAGGTATTTCTTTCTGGTTTCTATAAGGCTTAACACTGTTGGCTTTAAAAAATGAAATCTTTCTAAAAATGTTGTATTTTGATAATTACTTGTTCCATTATGCCGACTAAAACACCCATTTCATGAGAAACGAAAAAAATCAACAAAATTGAGACAAGAATAACGTTAAGTCTAGATATTTTTAGGCTAAGATAAAGCGAATCTTGAATCCGCCGATAACGCTGGTCCAATCGAATTTTTGATTTAAGCTTAGCTTTACCTTAAGAAAATTAAAAATTTCATGATGAATTAAAAATTTTATTAGAAAACAATTCTGAGAGCGCTTTGGAACGTACTTGCATCAATATTGCCTAACTTAAATTAAATATGTAAACAGCATTGAATTTATATGAATTAGCTACGACAACCCTTTTTTCCAAGTCATGACGTCATTGATGACGTAAGTACAAACCCTCGTGAAACGTTCTATATACACTTTTAAATGTATAATTATTTATTATAAATGGTTAATTATCGAAATAAAAATCAAAAATTTTAACCGATTATTATGGAGTCGTAGATATGTGAAAGTTATAGAATGCAGCGATGCCAGAAGTTACAAACGGAATTGTCGTGCAACTTTGCCAAAATTATCGTTTTTTTTTCAGAATAGTATGTTACAATGGGCAAGTTTCACATTTTTTCTAAATGGTACTAAAATGGTTCCAATACGTCCCCAATAAAGGAAGAAAAGCTTTTCTGGTTAGATAAAAAAATTGTACCTTTCTGGACGAAACTTTTTAGCCTGCTTAAAGTTCTTCTCGTTTTGACAAGCCAGTGCAGTGTGACACACAATGACGCTGCCTGCCTTGACAAAGTAGCCTGACAAATTCAGGTCATTTTCTGCGATGCGGGCCAAACAACTAACTGTCGGGGATAACCGGAATGTTTCCATTGAACACGCCTAAAAATATAGTTATTTGTATAATTTGATATTACATTTTTAGGTACAGATTCATCCAACTAGGACTGAACAGGGTGATATTTGTGGCTTTCCTCGTACTAAAATGTAAAATATACTTCATGGGTATTTTGTCCTATAGAACCCTGAAGAACAGTTAAGAAAATAATATGAATTTCAACAAAAGAGATTCGACATAAAATTAACATTTTCTTATTTTTTCGTTTTTCAAAGCGTCCCTCCTTTGATACATTTTATTAAAAAGGATTTCATATTCATTTTTGGTAGCAACAGAATTAATTTAATTCATATAGGAAGTTTGTTATTTAGATTAGAAAATAGAGAAAAGTAATGGTACATTGCCAAATCATAATAAATCGATATTCTGAACAAGTCTAGCGTGTATCACTTTAATATAATATAAAGGGTGTCTGTAAAAGGTCTTTACAAAAACCTTCTATATATTCTTCAGACCAAAATTAGCCGATTTAAGTAAACTTACCTTAGTACAAAGTTGTTTAGTTTGGGCGCTAGGCGGCGCTGAAATGACAATTTTAAAATCGTTTTTCTGGATTATTTTAAAAACTGCTCATACTATTTTGCCGAAATTTGGTACGTTGGCCTGGCTTTATGAGGCAAAAAACACCCATGTCAAAATTATGATTAATATCAGTTGACGGGCGTAGAACCTCAGTTTTTTATTAAATGCTTGTTTCAGATTTTTACTCCAATAGAACAAGAGGTGTTTAGGTACAACATTCAGATCAACCAACTTATTTGCTACAAAAAAGATACTCCTGATAAGTTAGCCCAGTAAAGCAAACTTATCTTAGTACAAAGTGTCTTAGTATGGGAATTAGACGGCGCTGAAAACCATTTAAAGATTATCAATTCAACGCCGTCGAGTGCCCAAACTAACAAACTTTGTATTAAGATTAGTTTGCTTCACTGAATTAATTTTGGTCTAAGAAATATTTAATAAGCTTTTTTAAAGACCTTTTAGAGACATCCTGTCACTTGATTTGGTACGGTACGTTTCACAATAATTCGTTGATTTCTTAACCGCAATAAAAATAAATTACAACCCTCAGTGGAAAACCCAATCATAAATAGGTTGCCTAACAAATATCAATTGTGTAGGCACCGCACCTTTTAAAAGGGCACAGGTCCTGATTACCTACTAATATTAATAGTTTAGGTTAGCTATTTTGGATGCTCAATAACACACACGAAAATACCTTGACAAACTCCAAACGACTGATGAACTAAGACGAAAAGACTCTGCTTTATATTCAACACCTGCAATTTGCCTATAACCTACATAATATACTAAAAAGTAGGTACAATAATAAATAAAGAAAATTTTAAGTCCGGACCTACATGCGGGTACCCAAAGTATATTGAGTTTTACGACTAACAGTCGCAGGTAAAACGAGAAATTAACGAATTATTGTGGAACGTACCATAAAAACTACTGCAAATTTTTAAAATGCAAAAGTCTCGAAAGCCATTAGAGAAATCGAGTTTTATTAAGAGTACCTTTTTTGGCAAATAAGTTGTTTAATCTACCCAAACCCCTATTGGTTCATTGGCGTAGCAATCTGAAACAAGCATTTAATAAAAAACCAGATTCTACGCCCATGGACTGATACTAATCATAATTTTGACATGGGTTTTTTGCCCCATAAAGCCAGGATAACGTACCAAATTTCGGCAAAATAGTATGAGCAGTTTTTGAATTAATCCAAAAATACGATTTTAAAATTGTCACTCTAGCGCCGCCTAGCGCCCAAAGTAAGCAACTTTGTACTAAGGTAAGTTTACTGAAATCGGCTAATTTTAGTCTGAAGAATATGTCGTAGGTTTTTGTAAACACATTTTACAGACACCTTGTATATAATATAACTTTTAACATTACTAGGACCTAATAAAAACTTTGAACTAAATCGTGCAACGTCGCACACGCGATGAAGTCTGGAGAAGAAAAAGACGAGTAATACCTTTTATATCCTATTATTATATTATTTCGTTTTTCTAGTATTTTCTGATATTTATAATGTGAAATAAAAATTATGTGCAAAAAAATACGATTCACTTATATCCTTAAATACATATTGGTAGAGATCGAACGCTGTAAGAACAACACCGATACGTCGCGGTCTCATATGGCAAACTGATATAAAACCGTGACGTATCGGTGTTGTTCTAACAGCGTTCGATCTCTAATAGGGAAGCTATGTAACTCACTGTATAAAAGATAAGGAGTAGAAAAAGTATACTATTCTACTCGCATGTAATAGCTATTACTCACGATGATGAAATTTGCGTCACGAGCCGAAGGCGAGTAACGTAATTAGAGTAATAGCTATAATTACATGCTCATTAAATAATATACTATTTATTTATGTGGCTCTGGACATTACCCAATAAAAAAACATAAATTAACGCATAATTGCTGACATTAATGACATTTTTCACGTGATCTTTTATTGGTCTTAGAAAATGTGACCAAGTGATGGTGAAAAGCGATGTAGCATTGAAATAAAAATAATAAGCGGTATAAGTTTAACACAAATGGTAAAAAAAGTATATAATAATTCGTTTTTAACATTTTAATATTGTTTATTCATAGGGTAAACTACCCAATGATTGGCACCCTTAACTAACAATCGCTATTATACATCTCATATTATAAAATATTTTAGGAATATGTACAATTTTTTATCAGATACTTCAAATAACTCATATAGAACGTGGTAAGTTATGTTAATATTTATTAGAGCTTAAATTATACAAATTTATTAATAAAACAAGTTTATTTTCAAATTTGCTAATTATTGGCACCTAACTCCTATTTATTGGCACTCAATTATTGGCACAAAGAATTAAGAATCTTCACAAGATAGGTAAAAAAATCGTATGGTATTTTATGTGACCATGTACAGCATATATCGGTTTTTTTATAAAAATACAGAAAATCCATAAATTATTTTAGACATGACTTACACAAAAAAATTCCGTATATAACTTGTTTTTCTTCAGGCATTCGGTATGATATGTTCTCATACATTTTTGGCATTAATTCCAACCATGGATAAATAGATATTTTTAGTGCAACAAAAACATAAACCTTTTTGAATAACAATGTTATTTTTTGGCATTACCGGAAGTTTCTTTTTTGGCGAATCTTGAAACAAATTCCTCACATGGGATTCTTTTTTGGAGCTTAACAAATTTTCATTGAAAACATATGTCGTTATTGGGTTTGAATGAACAATGAGACTTTCAGAAATGGGCGAATTCGGTTTGACATTTTTAGTTATCTCGTTTTGATTATTATTAAGGACTTTTATTAATTTTCTTCGTTTTCTTTTTCCCCTTCCCTTGTTTTGCTATCTGCAAAGAAAGCTTTTTTATTGACATTCAGTTTATTCTTAATATTATTGTTATTATTTTTTTTTTCAATAGTCTTTTTTGCTTGTTTTCTTCTTTTTTTTATTTTTTGTTTTTTTTAATTTTCTCTTTTTCTTCGATAATTTTTTTGTATTGGGTTGAAGTTAATACAAAAATTCTCTTAGTTTGACGTTGCCCTGTTTTTTTCTGGTGTTTTTGTATAAGGAAAAAAATTGTTCCCAAGTTAGGGCTTCCTTGGCCTATCCAATTTAAAAAATCGGTTTTCTTTTGGTTTACTTGGTTTGTTTGTTTTCCTTAGTCTATAACCATTTCCCCCTTTTTCTATAGCAAAATTGCACCCCTACACTGTTTCCCTTCCATTTTATCTGCGTTTGCAACTATGGTTTCTTCTTTGTTCCACCGTTCATTTGATGTGTCGAGATTATTGGAGTAAAAATTAAAAATTTTCTCATGGACTTGAATATTCTGAACTTTTCCGTTCACCAATGTTACCAGGGATCTCTATCGTCATTTCCTATCTGGGGCATATTTTCCAACTCTTCTTGAGAAAAAAGGAAACTTGATTTTCAAAAATTCAAATTCCCAAAAACTCAGTCGTTTTTTTCTTTATCTTCAATTTTAAAAAAAGTCATAATTTTTTTTTAAACAATCAAAACTTTTACAGCATGTTGAACCCGAAACTGTTCAAGAACTTTTGGGTTTCGGGTTTCCTAATTAGTTCTGTGCTAACTATTGATCTAAAATTTTCAAGTTAAAATTGTATTCTCCAAAGACATAGCAGAAATGTTTTCATTTTTCTCTTCTGGAATAACTGTGACACGCTGTTTTCCTAAACATTTTGAAAAAGTCAATTCTTGTAGTTCCATGGATATAAACCCAAAGCCTGAAATCCATTGACAATAGTTTGTGATTTTAACTGAAGGATGGTTTCTTTCAAAATGGCCGCGAAATGTTTTTTAAACCAGTTTACCATAAGGGTTCCCCTTCCGCCACTGGCACCGCCTTCTGCCAATGGAGCTTCAAAGGCCGAAAGCAGGACACCTCGGCAGGCTGCAAGATTCTGGTGGAATTGGGATAGAGGCATATTAGAATAATCGATAATTCAGTGCAGCATTTACAACTTGATATGTAAGGTGACTTTTATGCCCATCCACAAAAAGTATCACCCGAAATTGAATGTTTGGGGATTTTAAGTGCGGGTGTAAAATTGTCTTAATGTACTCGAGAAAGAGATCAGCATTCATCCAACCTTTCTCACTCCCAAAACTATCCCCCAACCCGGAATATTGTTGACAAACTTTTTGGTAATCTTTTATTTGGAAAAACAAAAAAAAAAGGTGGTGTCGTTTCCCCAGAGGCCGAAAAGGTAAACAACACTGTTAGATTTTGTTTAAACGTCACCGGGTCAACTTCATAGGCGTTTTTGGTTCCAATAGGAGCTAAGATCCCCCGCTTAGGGCAAAACTGGCCATGTTTCATCAGCATTGTATATCCTAATCGGATCCATTAGAATAGAAAAATATTCCTTTTCATGCAGGTAATTTTGAAATTTCAAAACCATCCTTTTTGGGCCTTTTCTGATACATTTCTGAGGCTGGTGTTACCCTTTCCGGAATCCGTTTCTGGGAATGATTGGGTGTCTTCTCCAAAACAATTTGTACCACCGATCTCCTGGTAGATTGTCCAAATGGAGTCGATCTGTTGCATGCATCTAAAAATCCTTTTTTCAGAGTCCCGTAGGTCCATTTTTCTTATAGGAAAGCCTTTCCTGTGACTGTCCAAAATCCATTCTACAAGTGCGGTTTCTTCATCTTTGTTAAATGAGTATTTCTTCCTAGTTCTGGCTGAAAACTTTGAACTGAGGCGAAACTGAAGCGAGCTCTTGGGATATTAAATCAAATGGCGGCAGCCTTCTTCGACATTCCCGATTTAATAGCTTCGAGAGCTCTTTAAGCTGCTCTTCGGAGTAATTCTTTGAATATGCTTTACTTTTCTTCAACCTTCGGCATCTGAAAAAAGATTTTTGCAACTAATTTTTTGCAAAGCAAAAAGTTCTGCACAATCTAAATTCTTATTAAGTGGCCAAGTTACGAAAAAAAAAAACAAAGTAGTTATGTTATTAAAAAATCATTAGAATCTCCTGAAAATCTTGACTATTGTATAAAAAGTGTAAGAAAACTACAATAACTTAATGTCCCTGTTTTTAAAAAATAATTACCATTTATCAAATATTAATAATGGTCATATAATATGATTCAAATTTAATGCCCCGGTTAATCTGGACCTTTTTCTAAAAAAAAAAACACATCGCCAGATAATAATTATTAGTCTTAGGAATAACTTTGGTTTTTAAAAAAATTTTTAAAAATTAACTTGTTTAAAAATATTCAGATGGTGCGGGGCTTTGGGCGCACTCTATACGATATAATATATTTAAAACTTGGTAGTTTAGGCCTTTCAAACGGTTAAATAAAAAAAATTAATTAATAGTACTTTTTTTTAGTACGTAAAATTTAAAAAAATGGGCTAATAATTCCGGGGAATATTAGGATTAAATTTTAAAACCCGACCTACTGGCTTTTAAATAAAATGCTAAAAATTTGGCAACGTTAATTTACCGCCAACGTTAAAATTTTGGATATTTTTAAAAAATTTTGGGGTTTCCTTTTTCCCTTTTTAAAATTGGACCCCAAAAATAAAAAATTTAAAAAGTTTTCTTTTTTTTAAAAAAATGAATAGATAACCTTCCTTCAGCTTTTCCCCAAAACTACAACACCAATAAAGCAAAAAAAAAGACCTAAACTATCAACTAATAGAATGCTACCCCTTAAAGGGGAAAAACAATTTTTTTCCTTTTTTGGAAAAAAAAAATTTAAAATATCTGGGGAAAAAAAAATGACATTTCCGTTTCCTAGTAATCCCCCGGGGTTCCCCGATTGTGTCAAATTAATTTTTTGTTTTACCCCCCTTTTTTTTTTTGAAATAAACAAATGTGTGTAATCGATGGTCGGGTGTCAACATTTGGGATGTTTACCTTTATTTTTTTTAGTACCTTTTAAAAGGTTGAAAATAAAAACTCAAATTTACGTGTTTATTAAAAACTTCCTTAACAAGTTTAGTTTCATCCTCAATGATCTTGTCTTGACATTCTGGATTCATAGCCACTTGGTACAATAGGAACAATAAGCTGTTCTTCAAATTGGAAAATTGCCAGAAAATCTACTATGGCGGATTTTTTCTTTTCGTCAATATTTGCGTTTTAATACAGACTATAACGAAAGAAAAACCATAATTGTAATTGCTTTTTTATTAAGATTGTTATATAACAAGTTTATATAACTTATAGTCATTTTGTGAAATTGTGTTTTACAGTGGACACTAGACACCAGAGCATTGCGTAATCGATTTTGGCTTAAATATAGCACCAGATGGACTATTAAAAAACTGCCAACTTCGGTTTAGCTTACTTGCGTTACCGTATCACCTATAACACAGCCCCACAAAATAAAAAAAGTTAAAGGTCCGAAAGACTTAACCATGGAATCTTGATGTTTTTGGGGTCCGTTTGAACCCATCAGGTTGGGGTCAGGGGCATTTCAAGATCAAATCTGGAAAATTACACAGCCCAGTAACAAAAAAATTAAAGCTCCGAAAGACTTGACTATGGCGTCTTTATGTTTTTGAGGTCGCTAAATCCGAGTTGGTGGTCAGTTTGACACCATCAGGTCGGGGTCAAGTGCATTTCAAGGTCAAATCAGCAAAATTAATGGCAACTAAATTTGAGGAGTGTATATTTATGGTTTTGAGGTCGCTGAATACGAATCCGTGGCCAAATCTCTAAAATTATAATTTTGCAAATTTGACCTTTAAATATCTGTTGACCACAACCCGATGGGGTCAAATAAACCACGGTGTCATATTCAGCGATGTCAAAAACATAAGTATGCACTCTTCAAATTTGGTTACGATTAATTTTGCAGATTTGACTTTGAAAGGCCCTTGACCTTGACCTGATGGGGTCAAACTGATCTCCGATTCGGATTCAGCGACCCCAAAAATATAAAGATACTATGGTTAAGTCTTTCAGACCTTCAATTTGGATTCGATTAATTTTACAACTTTGACCTTGAAATGCTCTTGACTATGACCCGTTGGGGTCAAACTGACTACAGATTCGTATTCAGCGACCACAAAAACATAAGTATACATTCTTTAATTTTGGTTGTGATTAATTTTGCAGATTTGACCTTAAAAAGCCCTTGACCCTGACCTGATGGGGAGCTGACCACGGATTCGGATTCAGCGACCCCAAAAACATAATGATACCGTGATCAAGCCTTTCGGACCTTTTGTGGGGCTGTGTAATTAACCAAGGGTTTTTTAATTTTGAAGATAAATTAATTCAACATATTTGTGATTTTGTAAAAGTAAAAAATGGTGAATCGTGTTAAGTGTTACTTTACTACTAACCAACTGTACAAAGTGAACGATCAAAACTAGGATGTCACAAATTAACAAAAAATCCACAGCAGATTTTTCATTCATAATTGGAACAGGTCCCTTGAAATTCTTGGTGAATACCAATCATTGCTCTTGACATATTTAAGGTCTTTGATTGAATCTGGCATGCTGGTTTGCCTTAAAACTTTCTACCTACAGGCTTTCACTTAAACTTTGTGCTTGGATCTTGAATTTGCTTCCTAATCGACGTATATCTGTTACAGTGGATGGTTATTCTTATAGCTTTTATCAAATCAATGCTTGTGGACTCCAAGGCTTATTACCGGCACCCACTCATCTCTTTCTTTTTCACATTAACGATCTTCTTTCTTCGACGATTAATTTCATTCTTGGTTTTTGACAATAGTACTATTCTGTGTACCAATCGTTTTCTTGAGCTTTTTTTAAAGTCTAGTTGAGAACACAAGTTTAGTGTAAGGGTCTCTTTCACAGGACTTTCAATTAATGTTGGTTTGAGATACCAAATAACATGCCCAAATCACGAAAAAAAGTGCTAATTATTCCATACATATGAACCGCCATGTTCTACAGAACAAAAATAATTTGACCTTGTGGTAGTTGATTATCATCAAAACGTATCCAAATTCATAAACGCAATATATCAATAGCTTTCTAACTTCTACACATTTCCAAGTAAGACCCTGATTGGAATACTGTTTTCATATCAATAAAAGCTTCCACAACCCTTAGCATTCCTGATTCCATCCAACGAAGAGCCGTTCGCCTCATCAAAGGCCCTACCCTCACAAAATAACTCTTTTCTTGCTCATCGACTAGCTAGAGCGGACCTTTTCCTTTTTTAAAGGTGTTTTAGTTGTAGGTTCCAGCAAGGCATTACAAAGTGCCTCTCTTGTGCATCCTTTTATAGTTTATCTAAAGGAGCTCCAACCTTTCTACATAACCTGTCATTGTTTAAACTAGCGGTGACGTTTTTTAAAAGTCAAGTACTCCAAGCGTCTTATAAAGCGTGTATTTTATAATATTTTTTCTGAAGAGGAAAAAAATGGTTTTAACAACTAAAGCTTTTTTTGGGTTAGCGGTAGTAAAAAAATAATGATAAGCCATTAAAAAAACAATTAAAAATTACCAACTTGTCGTATGAAGTATAAAGTAAACATATTAATTTTTCAAATATGTATTTTTGTGTTGTTTTGTTATTATATATATATATATATATATATATATATATATATATATATATATTATTATTATATTTATTTAAAAATAATATATATTAATATATATATATATATATATTATATTCATTTTTTAAACCATTTTATTTATAATAAGTTTTTGTTTCTTGGGTATAGGTTTTTTTTATTTGTTATTTAAGGAAACACATTATTTTAGTTTCCCCATATATTGGGCTTTTTAAAAAAAACATTTTTTTGGTTATCAACCTAAAACAGAACAAAATTAACCCAAGATTTTAATATCATAAAAGCAAACAAAAAAACAACCGACTTCAATGGCACTACGATATTTAATTGTTTTAATATTTTTAATTTTTTAAAATACGCACCTCGAAGGAACATCTTGGTAATCGGACTATTTAAATTTATTGGTACAAATAACAGAATATGTTAAAAAATGCTTATTTTTATTTTTTTTATTAGAATTTTAGAATAAGAAAAGTAATTTTGATTTTATTTGTTTTTTTTTTAATTTGATTTAATTTATAAAAGTAATTTACAAAATTTATATACAGGTTGGTTTAAAAATTAGGGTTAGGATGGTTACTATTAGATTATGATATATGTGGCTGAGGTTGCTGATATCTTGTTTGTCATTGGGGGCCGGGTTTTTTTTTATATGAATCATTTCCTTAATTAAAAATTTCTGGTGATGATTTTTTTTTGGGTAAAATTGCAGTGTTTTTAAAATCGAATTCATGTTTCAAATTTGCTTCATGTTTTGTAAGCTGTAGAAGCGTTTTTCGATATTTTGCCCATTAAGTCTGCTATCAAGATATTGTGTTGTTTTACCAATATATTTTTTTTGGGAATTTAAACATGGAATTAGTAAACCGGTTTTTTTTTTTTTGGGACTTGGTCTTTAAGGGTGTAAATAGTGATGATAAAAGGTTTTGGGCTTTGGCATACAACTATGTTGTTTTGCCAGAATATTTTTATTTTTTCGGACAATTCCGAGAGTATGGCATGACAACATATTTTTTTACCCTGTCATAACTTATATTTTTATATTATTTTTATTTTGTTTTAAAAGTGGTTTGATAATTTTTTTATTTGTTTAATGGGAAAATTTTTTTCAAAGTGTTTCTAACTTTTTTTTAAAATTTGTGGACGTAGTCTGGTGAAGTTAATTTTAATGCCCTATCAGTTAAACCAATTATTACACTATTTTTTTGTGAAATTGGGTGATTTGAGTTATAATTTAAATAACGTCCTGACCAAGTATTTTTTGTACCATTTAGTTTTAAGGTTTCGCATTTTTCCCTTATTAAGGTTAAGTCGGAAAATTAAATTTCATTATTAATTTCGATTTCAGACTAAATTGTATTTTAGGGGAAAATTTTGAATAAATTACTAGCTCATTTAATTGACTTGATGGTAATGTTTGAGCAGTCGTCAACATATCTTTTAAAGAAATTATTGGAATGTATATTATTTAGTATTTTTTCTTCTAAGTATTCCATAACAAGTTGGGCAACAGTTGAAGATATCGGTGAACCCATGCCAACCGTCTAATTTTGATAAAATTTGTTTCATTTGGAAAAATTGTTAGTAAGTGTTAAAATTGCCGATGGGTTTTTCTTAAGTGAAGTTGTTTTTACAAGTTCCATTTTCCCTAATTATTTGATATAAAAGATCATTAGGTATATTGGTATAAAGAAAAAGACATCAATGACCTAGTTTATGGTCTGTAAATTTTAACGAATCTTGTCAAGTCAATCAAGTTCTTTAGTTTTAAGGAAATTCTTGATTCTGACCATTTGAAAATCAAAGCCAACTACGTTATGAAATATTCTAGTTAATTTTTCGGATTTTCCGGGCAACAAGGGTAACTTATGATACATCGTTGAAAATGCGATAAAAATATAGGATAGAGCGGAAAAAGTGACAAGAAATTATTTTTATTTTGGAATTTGTTGAAAAAGAAACCCGGAAAAAATAAAACGATTTTCCAAAATTTCGTTTTTTTTCGGATATCTCCGGTTACCGGAATTTTCAAACTTTCTAAACGGTATTTGTTGGTCACATAAATGAACTTTGCCCCAATTTAACCATCTTCGTATCTCCTATAGTTCGAGATCCCAAGGTGAGTCGAATTTGAAACAGGTATATATATATATATATATATATATATATATATATATATATATTTATATTATATATATATATATATATATATATATTATAT
>JAHBCN010009859.1:0-33716 GCA_019359885.1 Listronotus oregonensis
CGAAAAAAAATTTTTCCTAGTTTTGTGACAGGTGCCTATCGATTAAAAATATGTTGATTTAAACCCCAAAAGGCCATAGAAGATAATAATATAAGAAAACGAAAAAGGGTTTTAAAAATTATTTTTATAAAGAACTGTTTTTTTAAATTCCCCCAAAATTTATGGGTTTAGGGAAACCCTTTGGGGTTAAAAATTTTCGGGGGCACTCCCCATTTTTTTTTTTTTTTTTTTTTTTTTTTTTTTTTTTTTTTTTGGTTAATTAGTATTATACTATTTCAACTTCCACCGGTTGTGACCTTTCGGAAGCTGTTGCATTGTTTGTTACCGTAGTTGGAAGGGTTTTTGGAATTTTGAGCTATAAAATTGGGTTTTTTAATATTATTTTTTCTGAAAAAAAATTTTTTCAAAAAACCTGCTTGATTATAGGCTTCAGTTAGTTGAAAGATGAAAAAATTTTTTTTTTGCTTTATAAATCCCTTTTTTTTTAATATTTTTTTGGTTAAAATTTTAATTGCTATTTTGACCCTCAAAATTTTTTTTTATTTGCTAAAGTCCCAAAATAAAAATATTACAAGATAAGTCGTTAAAATCTCTATAATCGCCTACTATAATATCCTACTTGCGTTGCGATCCGTCGCGTTTTGTGGCGTTAGCAATTATATTTGTCCATAACCATTTTATTAGATGGCTGAACCGTCCGAACTGGCAAAAAAATCAATTTTTAAGAAACTACATGTTACCTTCTTTTTTTTATGCCGTTTTCGTGATTGTGAATGGACTCGTTGGCATTCGGTATTCCTACCAAAAGAAATTAATTATCCTTTAAGGTTATTTTTATATATCGTCCAATTTGTAGACCGCTTAGTTTCAGGTAGAATACGTTGGTGGGACGGATTGGTCAAACCATAAGTTTAATAGGTTTGCAATCACTTAGCGGCTGTAAAATATTGATTAAGTTTTTATGCTCGTTTTATATAACCGATAAGCTATAGTTTTCTAATTTTTTTATTATTTTTTAAACTTTCTACAGCTTTATTTTATTTTATATACACTTATGGACAAAAATATAGAATAATCTTGAAATTGGCCATAAGACGCAATGCTAATTGTCTGTACCAAAAATATTTATATTACCACTAAGAAGTCATTAAACGAGGTGAGTAAAATGTAAAGTGTTAAAAAACGTCCAATCTCACAATATTGTATCATCAAAATATTTGTTGCGTTACTAATAAAACCCACAAAATATAGAAAGTTTTTTAAAAAATGAATACAATAGAAATTAAATGGCAGTTATTGATTTAAAAATATGTAACACTCTGTGGGGTTTATCAGTACACAACAAATTTTGTTAATACACAACTGTGAGATTATCCTATTTTAACACATTTTACTCCTCGTTTAATGATTTCTAGGGGGTAATATAAATATTTTTGGTACAGACAATTAGCATTGCGTCTTATGGCAAATTTTAAGATTATTCGATATTTTTGTCCATGATCGTATTTTAAGTGGTGACTATAGTATAGTTTTTTTCAAGATATAAGAAATTGACTAAAAGTCTCGACTGCTTCTGAATGCAGTAAAAACCCTTAAAATTAACATTTATGGTGCTATTAGGGTGGGTTGATCTAATTATTGCACCCGTCCGTACAGGGTCGTATTTCTACCTGACCGAAACATTATCTACCTTATTGCGGGCCTGAACTATTCTCACCCCTGTTGGCATGGACATAAAGAACCAATTTCGAGAATTTTTATTGCAATCAGAGTAAATCGATATGTCTAGTCATTTTCTTATATCTTGGAAAAATATACACGAAAAACAATACTGTACAAGACAAAATGTGAATAGACAAGGCAAAGAAACATTTTTGATGATTATCTTTAGAAAAACCTGATTACAAAATTTATGAAAATAAATGCATACAGATTAGCTGAAATTTATTGTTACCATGTGAAATTTTTTAAGGGGAAAAATAAAAAAAAAACTAAGATGTATTAGAAATATCTATAGTTAAACGAATTTGACCAAATATAGTATTAAAAAAATTAATTAGGAAAATCATATAAAATAATTTAATATTATTTAAAGTTATTTGGGAAAACATAAAGATGTGTCGGTCATAGGAGTGCTATAAAAATATGAAGTTATTCCATAACATATGTATATTATTTTTATTTGCGTCAAGTTGTAAAAAGATATTTATTATGTTATATTTCACCGATTTTTGAAACCGTTTTATATTTTTAAAACACGAGATAATTTTGATAAAAAATATAAATAATATTTTTGACTTTTTTTTTCTTAGGACAGTCCACGAATAGCCTACGTATTATGGGTATTAGGGGTCGCAATACTGAACCTTTTTTTCAAAACCGGTATTTTCTGTACTGACATTAGATAGATTCCGGTATTTCGGCTTTTCGACATGTCCAGGATTTTAAGAAGTTGTAGGTAGAGTCCGATTTAAAGAAGAAAAGGCCAGAAGCGTCATACCAAAAGAGTCCGCGATTAAGCCTTTCTCTCTCTACGCTCCACCCATACGTTGTAAAATTTGGAACAGAGCGACGAGAAGGGGGAAAAATTTTTAAAATGAGACAGAACAACGCATGTTTTTAAAAAGCTGGTCGCTAACGTTTTTTTTAACTTTAAATCGGACTTTAGGTACATACTGAGGTGATTTTTTTTTTTCAAATATATATATATATATATATATATATATATATATATATATATATATATATATATATATATATATATATATATATATTTTTTTTTTTTAAAAAATTTTTTAAACCATTTATTCAAATTTTAAAAAAGATTGTTTCTTGGGTAGGGGGTTTTTTTGTATAATTCAGCCAACAATATGTTTCTTCAGGGTACGTACTTTTTGATTTAATAAAAAAGTGAACAACAATAAAATAAATTGTTTTTAAGTTTTAAAATGTATGTCTTATCATGTAATTGTTAGTATTTAATTGTTTTACGTAAATATAATGAAAAAAATTTAGACTGCTTAAATTGTACAAATTAAATTTTTTCCTATATCTCTATATTATTATTTTAAATTGTATGCCTGATGATATATTTTTTTGGGGATATTTTTAAAATCATGAAAATACAATAAAAAAATTTTTTAAAAAAAACCCCCATGTAGGTGCGAAACAAAAAAATATTGTTGTTTGAATTATAAGAAAACCCCCCTAACCCCCAAAAAAAAACAAAAAAAATTTTTTATATATATATATATATATATATATATATATATATATATATATATATATATATATATATATATATATATATATATATATATATATATATATATATATATATATATATATATATATATATATATATATATATATTTTAATTTTTCGGTCCCATTCGTAATTTGTTAAAAGTATCTAAAAAATTCCCTGGAAGTTTAAGCTCTTAATATTAATATTAAACACGTAAACTTTTATTTTTTTTTTAATTTCTGTAACTCAGCAGCCTTTTATGTTATCGTCCCGCCCTAAGACAGAATTTTTTAAGAATTAAATGCTCTACAAAGTGTCCATTGCGGCAAAGTCGGAACTCACACCTGCGAGGTAGTACGGGTCACTAAACCTAATTTTCTCATAAAATTTTCTTTTTTCTGTCATTTTCTTATAAGTGACAAGAGCTACCTACATAAAAAAGATAAATGACAAAGCTGTTTAAAATTTAATTTCCCCCAAAAAAGGTCCATATATTCAAATAGCTAAGACCAAAACAGTTCTTGAAATATTTGGCCTTTAATTAATTTTACTATGAAACTTTCACAAATTATAATTTGTAGTATTAATCAATACCAGAAATCTGTGTTTCTGTAAAATTAATACCGGTATTTTTCCTTCATTTGGTCCAGTATCCCGGTATTTTTGGATTTTGGGGTCCCGGTTTGCGACCCCTAATGGGTATCCAAAGTAAAGAAAGAGCAATTTTATTAATACGACACGACACAACGTTCAAAGGTCTAGATGGAAAGAAAAAACTTGCTGCAGGCAGCAACTCTAGAGTTTTTAGCTCTTTAGAAGAGAAGAAACAAAGAAAATTAAATGTTTGAGACTTTCCCAAATTGACCATATGACACATGAGGGTGGTGTTTTGGATCGTCCAATTGAAAAATGTAAGAGAATCGATTATACTATATATAATTCTTTTAAGCAGAAGCTGTAAGTACCTGTAGAACAGGTAAAAGTCCTGAAAACTTCACTTCGTTTGCTGATTCTTCTTCCTTTTTGAGACTGAGCAGACTGTGAAACCTAGTTTCCAGTTTTACTAACACCCAATGTCTGTTAGTGCCACGAAATGGATTGTTTTAAGATTTGTATTAAATACCGACAAAAAAGTAACAGTTATTAAAATAAATATTTTTAATTAACTTTAATCTTGGTATCATTTAACATTAATTATAATTTTAATGTAAACCTTAATTTTTAAATTTCTTTACTACAAAATTAGCTAAAACGCTTTTTATTTACATTTCTTAAGATATTAAACCAACTTCTTCTTTAAAACTTTTAAAAGTTACACAATAAATCAAAATTTGCGTAAAGAACAGTTTTGGGAACTTTCACTTTGGAGCACCGACTGAGATAAACAGGGCGTTATACGGTATCTTTTTATGCAGATACATTTGATCCCTTATTTTCAAAACATTGCTCATTGTAAACAAGTTGATACGCCAGGTTAGTTTCACTTGTAAAAGAAAGTTTTATTGCATAAGGTGACCCAAACCAAATTTGAATTTACAGGGTGACGACGAAATATCGAATGTGCAATAACTCAACAACAACAAGATATTGAGGAACTACAATTTTTGTAAAAAAAACAAGAAAAATGTGGATCCAAGACAAGGTTAATTTTATTTAGATCCGATTAATTCTGGTTAACTAATCAAAACTAATCTTTGATGCGATCCACTTTTTCTTTAGTTTTTTACAAAAATGTGCTTCCTTGGGTGGATCAAAACAAACGTTTGGTATGTCTGTCGTGCGCTTTTATGTCGAAACTTTTTCTTTGATATTTTCTATTTTAGTATTTTGCTTTTAATATTTTTATATTCGATATTTTTTTTATATTCTTTAATTTGGATATTTTAATTTCTATTATTTGTATTCGATATTCCTTAACTTTGACATTTTGTATTTTAGATATTTTGTTATCGATATTATTGTTTTTTGATATTACTGCATTCGATAATTTATTTTCGATATTTTGTATTTTGATCGAACATTGTCAATATTTTTGACTTTTCAATAATATTGTCGTTATCCGAATTTACATATTCCTTGCATGGCAGTAGCTTAAAAGACAAAAATCTAATTTAATACTTTTTTAGTTTTTTGATATAGAGAAAGACTGGTTTGAAATTTTTTCTTACTTTCAGGCGCTTTAAATTCTCTAGACAATGAAAATGAAAATGTCTTAAAAACTTTTTTGTTTTGTGGTCTATTTTATTTTTTTATAGGAATGCGGAGGTAAAGTTTACCAAATTTGGCATCAAAAATTATTAGATGCAACTAAACAGTCGAAGTTTTGTCAGATTGTGTGAGTCATGGGCGTATCTCAACAAAAGTTTTTGCGCAAAAAGTAATAATTAATGAAAACGAAATCAAATTAAAAAAAAATGGTTTAATAATATTATTAATAATAATAGGAAAAAGTTTACAAAAGTAGAACAAATTTGGTATAAATATTAGTTGGGCGAAGGTTTTAATTTTGACAGATTTATTTTTAAAGGGGTCAAAGTCAAAAAAAAATGGGAACATTAAAACTAAGCCAAATTTTGTAAAAAAATTGTTAGAAAGTAGATAACACGGGTATTTTACCAAGTTTGATATAAAAATGATTAAAAAAAAACAATTTAGACAGTTCTTGTCGCACAACTTTAGAAGGAACAAAATTGACAAACATAATGTATTTAGAGAGTATCCTTACCAAACTGAATTAAATTTAATACAATGATTATTTAAGGGAATATATTTTGATTTTGACTCTTTTGTAAAATGTAAAGTTCGCACGTAATAAAAATATTAGGAAGTTAAAGTAAAAAAAGAATATTAAGAAAAACCGAAGTCCGAATGTAACGTGTCACTTCTGACAGATGGAAACTCTGCTAAGAAGAATGATATAATTTTTGACACCTGGCAAATTTATAATTTACTATTTTTATTACGTATTATTTTGACGGCTATTTGTACAGATTAACTTTTTTAATTTTGTTAAATTTACCGCTGTTTATTATTAATCCAATAACTAAAGACCTGAAAGCACCCAAAGCTGTAAATAAATCTGTACAGATTTTATTTGTGGCGCAATTCTAAGGTCTTCGCGATGCTTATGAGCGAGAAAAGTTTATCACGATTTCGACGTGGGAACCCGCCGAAAATGGCCCCCCAAAGTCCCAAAAATGAGTTTCCCGCGAATATCTACCAAAATATGCTGATTACCTCCAAATCTACAAAAATGGTCCCTATCATTTTCTTTTGCAACACCAATATTTTTCGCAAAAACGGCCGTCGAAAAATCCATAAATGGGAAAGGCAGAAAGGCAAAACAGTTTTTTACAAAATGCAATAAAGATGGTTATGGAAATTTTCTGGGATCATTGAACTCTTGCTAAGTTCTCATTTTAAAAAAATGTTAATAACAAACCATTTTTTCAAAAAATATCAATAAATTAATGAGATTCTCTTAAAATATTGTAAAAAAAGACTTTTGCCGCTTTTTTAAATATTCTAAATAAATCAGAATGAACCCAAACTCATATGCAATGATAGGTACGAGTTTTCCTATTCCAATGAATTTAATGATTTAAAAATGTACATTATTGCTCAAGTAATCGAACAATTCGTCCGCCCGCTTATAAGTGAATTCATAAAGATAGCGGCATTCTACCGGTAAAACAGCAGCTGAAATGAGGAGACTTTTGGATCCCGTTATCTCAAAAGCTATTGGTTTTTCGAAAAAAATTATTATGACCATTTTTATAAATTACAAGGCGATCTTTATTTTTTGTCCCAACAAAAATTCTCCGATTTGCATATTTTGGCAGATATTAGCGGGAAACCCATTTTTCGGTCCTTAAGGGCCATTTTCAGCCCTTTCCCACCTGTTATTGTTGATAAACTTTTTTTCGCTCGAAAGCATCCCCGAAGACCTAAGAATTGCGCCCCAAGGGAAAACTGTACAGATTTATTTACAGCTTTGTCCCTTCATTTACTGGACTATATCCCTATTGGTTATTTTAAAACTTTAATTAAATAAAATTTTTAGTTTATGAAAATTTAATCATATGGTTTGCTTGACAAGTTAAAAACACATTTTTGACAGGTGTTGTATTAAAGTCGGGTTTACTGTTAACTATTTTACGTGTAACATTAACAATTAAAAATTTAAGGAAAAAATGCAAAGGTTTGTTAATCCGATTTTTATATAATAAAACAATAACCTACCATTATTAATATTAGTTTTAGGTTCAGATAGTATTTTAGCAATCTAAATCGGAACGGAACGATGATTAAAATAAAGCTTAAGCACCACCATAACAAAAACACAAAAATAAAGATTTTTTATTCATTGTTAGTAACAAAAGACTGTTTTCCACGTTGCATCCCACTATTAAAAGAAACCTGAGCAAAATTTATAGTGATACGCGCCAGCGCAAAATTTTAATTAAATCAATTTTCATAGTCGTCGCCTCTGAAATGCATAAATCTTTATGAATCCGTTGTCCGCATGTTTTAATTAAATATTTTGGATTGATAAATGGCTATCCATTGTCTGACAAAATATAGAACATTAATTTGTAAATCGTCTACACCTACAGCAATGAGAGATGCGTAACGCCCTTTTATACAATGTTATTCCAAATATGACGTTTTTATAGAAAAATAGATTACTCAGTTGTTTGTGAAGTTTCTAACTAAAATTTACAAATATATGTATATACCAAATAGGTTTCTTCAACAGTGAGTATCTGGAACTTAATCTTTATTAAACTAAAAATCTAGTATATAGTTATACACAGGATGATTTAGATGTTTTCCCCAAAAATTAAGGGTATTAGCACCGTGCGCGATTACAACGACATCTGACGGCTGCATTAAATCATGCTTCAAAGCCATGTAAGAGGTGTAAGATTACTTATAATTTATTTATTATTCGTAAATTAATATTGTGTAAAAGTGAAGTACAATATCAATAGTGAATAAACAATTTTAAAGCTTAGACAGTAAGTATAAAAAGTGTGTTTAAAAAAAATTCTTGGAATTTTGTAGAATCGAACTCGGACCTTATTATTGGGGAATAAGGTTATCCGGTGTAATCAATGCAAATGACAGTTAAATAACATTACAAATGTCAGAATAAAAAATAAAAAAATATATTTAAAAATGTAACATATTAAACAGGTTTTTAAAAATAATAATTTATTTTTAATTGATGAATAGGTTTTTTTATTAACCTTAGACAAAAATCGGCAATTGGTCCAATATGTAAAAAATCACCTGACAAACTTACGAGTCTAGGGCTTTTTCATTATACTTAACACTAATATATATTTACTTACTTGAAGGCTTTATAGCTATTTTCTCTATTCAAAATCACAGGAGACTACACAGGCACTATTTAGTCTATTAAAAAGAATCTCGCAAATCATTAAAAAACTTCAGGAAAAGGCAGGAACAAACGGTACACGGCAAGCAATGATAAGTTTTTTTCTTGTTACGTCAAATTTGAAAGTTTGCCTAACCTCGCACCCGAACGTCATTCGGCTACTTACTGTTTTCTTTTAACTGCATTTATCCATTTTGACCTTTTTTCTACTTTTTAACTAGCAGTTGGAAATGTATAAAATTTGCAGTAACTATTTCTGCCAGTATTCTGACATTTAAGCACACAAAAACTATTATGCACCATTTTTATTATTTTTATCTAATATTTACATTTGAATTACATGATTTATTGAAAATTTGACAACAGCGAGCGCTGCAATCGATTCAGCTGTCCCCACCATATACTTCGCACCTTGCCAATACTGCATTATTAACCCAATTGATATCAATAAAAAAATATTTTTTAAAAATAGTTTAATATATAAAGAAATATTTACTACAAATTTAACTTAAATTGTTCAGTCGACTGTTCTGGTAAACTTAAGATCGTTTGGTTCAAACATCATTGATCTTTAAGACACATTGCCCATTACATAACATGGTATACGCTATGAATTTGCGATGTAAATTTTTACGCAGATTTTTTTTTTTTTTTGGGAGATAATTGTTCGCTTCCATTAGTCAAAATTAAAATGTCTGTTTTATTTTGTTTGTATTTAAAGTAATTATAAGGAGACACGTTGATATCAACTTAAAGTCAATGGTCACATTGTACAAATAAGGTTTGATGCACAAAAGCAGAGAATACCAACACTTGCAAAATCATCTAAAAATTATTGGTAAGTTTGCGACAAAACATAGTATTTAGGACATTCCTTCTGAATGTGGCATCAGGCGTAGTCGAAACTTAGAGACATGTTTTTAAAATAACGTTTTAAACAAATAAACCCTGTTTTTAGTTATTAAGTCCCTATAAATATTAAAGTGAATTTTATTTTAAAATTACATCCGTAAAATCATTAGGGTAAATTGTTATTTTAAAAACATCAAACTAAATAAATAATATCAAAATGTTAAATTATTTTATGCTACCAAAGAGATAACCTCTTTAAAAACTTACATTTACTGGTTTGGAGTTTCATTTTCATTCACTATTTGCAGAATATATTTAGCTTCACCGTTGACAGGAGATTTTGCTGCTGTCGAATTTTAATTTCAGGCGAATGTAGAATGATTTTAAATTACGAACTGTGTACCGAAATGATGAAAAGCAATAAAATTAAAATAGTTTTCATTTAATAACCGACATTTAATTAAGTAGAGTAATATCTAAATAAACGTAATTTTAATTTGGGTTTGAAATTTTAGAGGTTGGGCAATCCATCCAAATCTTAGAGGCAGATTTTTTTCTTTGCCGGCAAAAGAAATTGCAATTTGTAAGAAAAAAGGCGTTGGTTAAATACTTGTATTTAATAAGAGAGCTTTATCCTAAATGGACAAATCCTTCTCGGACAAAGAAAAATGCATAAAGCCGATATGGCTGATAATGGAACAGAGTCAATATTAATTAGACCAGTTGATACTGACTTGTATTAGCAGTTTTATTTTTTTATAAGCTTAAAAATGGGGTTAAAAAGAATTTGGGTACTGGAAGACTTGAATGGCATGGAGAGAAAACACAAAGGTATTGAACGACATACCGTGCTCAAATTATACATTTTTAAATTATGAAGATAGTATATCAGTAAACTATACCGCTCCTCTACAAAGACAACAGACGTAATTAAATAAAGAAAAGATCTGTTTTTGCAGTGAAAACAAACCCATTTACTTAATACCACCAACTTCTGTTGCATTATTAGAGCACTCACTGCGTTCTGCTTACCCTGCTGGTCAAATTTGAGGCAGGTTTATAGAGATCTTAAAATACACAATTTCTTTATCCAGCATTTGGGGTGGGTAAAAAAACGGTACTTAAGAACCTCGTTGGTCCAAACTATCATTAATTTGGGATGCACGTAGGAAGTTGGAAAATGAAACTGCAAAAGTGGTTGCTCATCACAACGTTGTAGCTGTAGACGTGTAGACCTACATGTACCTGCAGTGCAAGTGTAGACAGGCGTGCAGCAATAGAAGGCAATAGAAAGAATTAAAAAATATGACTTAAGTAAAATTAACAATTTGTTATGGTCATTCATTAGCATAGATTACTTATACTATATATTGGACCACTACTGATGTGCACAAATTATTGAATTATTGTAGCTATATCTTATGTTATGTATGTTATACGTTTCGACTTTTAAAACTTCTACATAATTGTTTTTATTAGCATAAAACTTAACTTAACAGTAGTAAAATTTTAAAAACAGTCTTGTTTATAAAATATATTTTAATTCAATATTGAAAATATAAAAACATTAGGAAATGGAAAAATTTTACCAAAGCAACCACTATTTTTAAATTGTATGCCGTTAAAATAGCCAAAAATCACTCGGTGTTTGTAAAAATCGGACGTTAAATAAAAAATGGAAAAGAAATATTCGCCATTTTGAAAAAAGAGACAATATATACTAATTAGGTAAACCCCATTATAAAACCTTCATTAAATGAATTATCTTTTGGATGCCTGTGCAATGGTAAATTGACTTTTGCATACCTGTAATTGTAAATAATTAGTATTTTTGATCTGTTTGTAAATTTTGTAACAAAAAATTATGATTTCCAAAATTGAATGACGAAACGATCGCCGAAAAAATGTTTTAACTAAGACGGGAAATAATTGACGATAATGTGTCAACCTTTAAATGTCCTCAATTATTAACGCCTTTATTAAATACCCTTGATAATAACATGGCCATTTTATCATTTATGAAAATATGAAAAGTTATATAATAATATCAACTCACTTATTTGGACTAGCGTAATCTTTAGTATTTCTAAGGAACATTAGCTTATCATTTTGTTGATCTAGATTCGAATCCAGTTTTAAGCAAAATATATTTTTTTTATTTTATTTTTCCTTTATTTCTTGTCGGTAAGGATTAAAAATCAGTAAACAAGTACTATTTGCTTATATTTATATTTCAGTTTTATTTAGGTTTTAAAATTTTTAAAATAATAAAAAACATAAGTTTCTAAAAATGTAGTTTTACATTGTCATATATATTACCAAAATAAAAATAAAATTATTAAATATTTAGTTTCCTTTTATTTTAATGAGAAATACCGCTACTTAAGAATGGAACAAATTCGAATGATTTCACTTACCTGCAAAATACCTTCTTTCCAACCGGATGATACTTCCTTCGTCGCATTTTCAAAAACACAAAGCAAAAGTGTCCGCAGTCCTTAAAAAGCCTTACCAACATTCAGAAGGTCACATCGAAACCCGGTTGTTTCTATTTTCACATCTCTTGTTTTAAGGCAAATGTTACCGCGCTAAGCAAGTCAACTTTTTTAGCAACATCGAAAAAGTGTCTTTATACGAAACGAAAAGGATGCTGACTTTTTTTATGGTATTTTTATTTGTTACACGGTAACGGTAACGAAAATCGTCAGGTAATATGTTTTCTTTCTTATCACGTTTTACCAGCTGAATAACGAATTTGACGTCTTTATATCGATTTACCGTGGACCAGTTTTTGCGTGTCTCTCATTGATCGTATCTGGGATGGTGATGTGAATGACAAATTTGAGTATTGTTGTCTGTCATGTGCTGATTTATATTTAGTGCTAGAAATGCTAAATTTAAAGAAGATAATGTAAGTAGGGAATAAGTAAATTCTGAATATGGATGAAGCTAAAGAATAAAGTTTTTTATTGTTGCGTTTTCGTCCTTTATATGAGTGAGAAAATTGCTTGATGATATAATTTTTATATTAAAAGGCGAATTGCAATATTGGGCTATCTGATTAAAACAGTAATTTTTTTAAATACAGGATAATTTCATTAGTTCTGGAGACTTCGAAAAATATATTTCTCTTACTTTTACAGGTAGTAATTCAGTGGGTAGGTATAAAATGAAAACCAAGCTATAACAGCTTTTTGAGCTTGGTACAGCGTTAGTATACTTAATAATTACTAGGACAGATATATTTTTTTAACGTCAGGCCTTTTTGTGTATTTTTTGATATTACTGGCCATGTTATTATTATTGTTTTTTGGGAATTGAAACACCAAGAAAAACCAAAAAATATTATATATTTTTTTGTCATTTTACTCGATAAAGATAAGTTTAATCTATTTACTAGGTTTATGTATCTGCATGATGTTTTTTAATAAACTCGCTTAGCACTTCTAAAGTTTTACAAGTAAATTTCATGAAAAATTAGGGTTGCCGTTACCTATATAATATATGTTTATAAATAAAAAACTTTTTTAAAGTGTACGTTGTTTTTTTCTAGCGTCTACTTTGTAAGTTTAAAAGGTATTAAAATTTAAAAAATTGTTACCGTTTTTTAAATGCTTTGTTAAGCGCTGTTTGTATAATTGCTTTTCATATAGTAAAAAGACAGATTTATTAAAATTAAAAAAAAGCGCACCTACATACCCATATTGGGTTATAACCAGAAGTAACAAATGCAATATACCCCCAAAATTTAAGGTTATTAATTCTTTTTAAATTTGTAGGAATTTTTAGCAATAAAAAAGTGCCAATTTGTAGCCCGTAATATATGAGTGGCCAAGTAAGTACACACTTAAATTAAAATTCTATAAATATTTTTGATTTAGACTTGTGACTATTGGAAAAATTTTGATGAAGCAAAAACTTTTTAGTTGTTTATATGGCATAAGATACAAAATATTTGACACTTTAATAATTATTTAGTTTAATTCTAATTTTGACAATATTTGACTATGAAACCCATTTTTGTATGATTTCCCTGGATAAAAGTAATTGTAACATTAGGAATAACATGATTCATTAAAATCTTGGTATAAAAAACATTAGTAGACAGTAAAATAAATTTAGTTGTAATGCTACTGTGCGTTCCAATAAAACAAATTAAATAAAATGTTAAACATTTAAAATACCAAATGTTAATAAAATAATAAAAATTATTTCAAATTACTTACTCTTTTAAAAACATGAAATAGAAAAAAGAGGCTAAAAATTAAATAGGACAAAAAAATTATATATTTTTAAAAACTTAATTAAAAAAATAACTATAAGATTATTTTAACTACAAAGTATAGACTATATTAAGCTCAAAGCTAATTTGAGGTAGACTAAAAATGTTTGCATTTCATTGCTACTAATTTGTATGTTTTGATCTTAAGATTTTTATATTGGTTAGAAAAGTTGTGAGAAATATATTTTTTAAAAAGATTAGTTTTAAGACTGTATGCACTGGATAACTAGTAATAATGTGGTTGTTTTCATTTGAGTTAAACATTAACCAAAATTTAAAGACTATAACAAACATACAGTTTAACTTGACCATATTAGTTTACAATAAACAAATTATGAAATAAAAGAAAATGCCACTTAGATGCAAGCTCGGCTTTAGTAAAGTTGACTAAAGTAAATAATACATTTATCAAAAAACATATGTATATGCGAATAAGTAGTAATAAAAATATTATTAAAATAAGTAAACAATATATTGCTAGAAAATATTTTAATTTAAAAGAGTATTGCAAATGAATCATAGATATTTATAAACAGTCCTTTCATAATTCTTAAACTATTAATGAAGGATAAAGGAGAGTTTTATTATGGTTCAAATATCTACTTAGATTATAAAAACATATACTAAATAAATTGTTAATGACTTTAAAGTTAAAATAACTGAAATTTTGATTATCGTACTGATTGTAACTATTAGTCAAAATTATAATAAATTATCGAATAATATTTTGATAATATTTTGGGTTATCAATAAAATTATTTTTAAAATTTATGGACATAAAATAGAAAATGTGTAAATGGAAAAAATTAACAATATATTTAAGACAAAAAGAGTACCTCCTTAAAATACAGTCATATTTTTGCATTTGCCAAAAATTTAAATACTTAAAGAATAACACAAACTTTCTCTCAACAAACACATAAAATTTTTAAAGTGAGTAAATTGCACGCACCTTTTTTTACAATAGAAACAGTTTCTTTAGCTTTTTCCAAACGAATAATTAAATAATTTTTTTAAACCAATAAAGTAACTACCTTATACGTTAGTTAGGGTATATAATTGGATACTGTTTTCAAATTCAAAATATACGTAGACCGGAAGTAAACACATGCTCGTTTTCGGAACCACCTCGGTCGTTCGCGCCACGTTCCGGCACTATAATGAAAACGCAGGAGGCTGTATGGACCGCCGACGCCGCCGTCGGTTAAATCCGCACTTGTGTTAAGCGTCGAGACGCGCCTCCTGCTCATGCGTCTCCCCTGCTGCACTGCCTCCTGTTTTCTTTCCCAACAAAGAGGATTAGAAACGCTTTTGGGTTTGTGTTTATTCCCTGAACGAATCTAGAGAGCTGTCGGAGTGTGACAGACATTTTGCTGACGGGAAAACTAACGTTTTTCAGTTTTCTCTTGTTTGCGAAGGAAATAATTGCAAGTGCAATTTTTAAACAAAAATCTAGACAAACATACTTTTAATGACTACAAATAACATTCTAACGGCCCAGTGATGATCGAGTTGTTAAGCTTAGCAATGGACTTAGCAATTGTTAAAAGTTAACAACGGTTTACAATGTTTAACAAAACGTCATTGTCAGTGTTATTCAATGATTTTAGTAGACAACCTGTCAAAATCTGACATTTTGTTAAACATTCTAAATCGCTGTTAACTTTTAACAATTGCTAAGTCCATTGCTAAATTTAACAACGCGACCATCACTCGGCCCTAATAATGCATATTTATATACTAATAAGGTCACTTTCTTTCGTTTTGTTTTTTTAAGTACTTTATTGCTCCTTAACTTATTTTTTTACAAAAAAAATGTTGTTATCCATTTCATTATTTGTGAGTTTTTCTAAAATAAAATCATTTATTATTAGCCCTCATAGATGCATGATTTTCTAATAATTAAAGATTATAGTATAGGCAAATAAATATACATGAAACAATACAAGGTATTTTAGTTAAAGACAAAAAAAATTCATAGTGTCAAGAAAACCGACACACTCAGTGAGCACTTGTTTTACCAAAGGTTTTTGCTGTATTCTGTCAAATTTTAAATGGTAGGAAATGACAGTCAACTCCCAATCTGTCATTCAGCGGTAGTTTCAATATGTGTAAATAAAATTATAATTATTTTAAAACTAATGTTTAAGAAATATTCAAAAATAGATTCTGCAAGATGATATCTGGAAACCAATTCAAAGATCAATGAATTTATATTTATACTATGCCTGTAACACAAGTTGACGGTACCCAATTTGTTGAATAAGTGACATGCCTAGTTATATAGAGATAATTATATAATGTCCAGATTTTACCAGCTATATTAGTCAACAAATTTAAATATTGCCGGTATGTGTAAAAAGCACCCGGAAATTAAAGCAGTCGAGACCATTTCAACTTAATAAAATTAATAAATATCAACCAAAACAGTACCCACATCAAACAGGCCCAATCATTAGTAACATTTTTCAAATGAAGCGAGATTATTGCAATGAGGCAGACAAAAACAATCACAATTTATTTTATTTACTATTATAATATTATAGTTAAGTAGCTAAATAGCTATATTTTTAAATTTTAAATTGTTTTTTCTTATTTACTTGTGCTTTGTACCTGACATAACATTGTCATTTGAATATAAGCAGTATGACATTTTATAAAGTTGGTTTTCTAAAAGCGAAATATATTTCAAAAAAAAATTTAAAAAAACTATGATTTTCACAATTTATTAAAGAAACGATGGCCGAAAAAATATTGCTACTAACTCGGGCATTAATTGGCGATTAATGATTCTAATCATCAACACGCTGGCTAAGCTTGCGCGTTAAATGGCCTTGATCATTAATCGCCCTTATTAACACCCTTGTTTGGAAAACAGCTATTATTATTTGCATTTTAATTATAAGGGTTAATGTTGATAAGCACGTTTACTTCAAAATATATTTAATGCGCGGACTCTGTGGGCTCTCCTCCCCTATTTCTGCACTTTTTTCTGCTCTACACTCCCAGACTACTATTTGGACACTCTTTATAATTTTTTTTGGATAATTTTTTTTCCTAAAAATAAAAGACCAATGTCCTTTGGAAAAAAATTCCATTAATAAAATATTAATTAATTTATTGTTTCTCTTACTTATGTCTAATGCGAAGAGTACATAACATAATTTACTGTATTTTCCTTCAAAGATTCTAATAAAGATGCAGCAAGGCAGTGAATAGTCGTCCACACAATGGATAAATAATTAACTAATCGTCCACATATGTGTTGTGCCTTTATTTTAGTATGTAAACGATTTTCTTAAACGTCCACACACCGCCACGTTTCATACCATTTTTTATGTCACTTAACCTAAAGCAGTGGGATCAACGTAAAATATGCCTAACAAAATTCATTGGGACACAAGAACCGCGTTAATAAGAGGGAGAAAACAATACATTAAAATTATTTATATGTTAAAGCAAAACATCACCTTTTGGATAAAATAGGTACTATTTTTAATTAGCAAATTTATGACATTCTTCTTAATAAATTGTTTCTTAGGTAATATAGGGTGTCTCAACAAGAGCACCGAATTTATTATTTAAAAAAACACACTTTTTTATGAATTAAGCAAATATTGATACTTCTGGATAACGTTTTCGCATACTTGTGGCCCCATTTCAGCAATAACGCGCTGTATATCTTCTTTTAGTCATCCAATTAATTGCGGCTTATTCACATACACCTTTTCTTTAAGGTAACTCCAAAGAAAGTAGTCCATCGGCGTTAAATCGCATGATCTTGGTGGCCAATTTTGATCGCCAAACCGAGAAATGACACGGTCTGGAAATTTGGTCCGCAGTAACTTCATTGTTTCGCGAGCTGTGTGGCAGATCGCACCGTCTTGTTAGAAAAAGATCACCCACATCAGTTCAATCCAATTCAGGCCAAAAAAACTTGGTTAACATTTCGCGATACTGCACACCATTAACAGTTAGCGAATTTCCAGCCGCATTTTCGAAGAATACAGTCCAATCACTCCGCCACCTCATAATGCGCACCAAACAGTTACTCGCGGTGGATGCATTGGCTTTTCCAGTATTAGATGAGGATTTTCAGCACCCCAAATTCTGCGGTTTGGCTTATTCACATACCCGTTTAGCTGAAAATGTGCCTCATCGAAAAAAATATTTTCTTCGAAAAATCCACATTAATTTGGTTGTGCTCCAATACCCAATCAACTAATCCACGGCGCTGCGCATGGTCCCTTGACTTGAGTTCTTGCGTCAGTTGAATCATGTACGCGTGCAAATGCAGATCTTTTGTTAAAATTCGTTGCAGGATGGGTCTGGTAATGTTCAATTCTTGACCACGATGCCGAATGGAAGTGCCTGGATTCTCTGCCACACTTTCTCTCACTCCGGCTATGTTTTCGATGGATAGACAAGGACGGCGACGAACAGGGATCTTCTCATCTATCAATGTGAATTTCGTCTTAATTTTTTTATTTAAGCGGCGAACTGTCGACTCATTGGTGTAATCTGCGAACTGTTTCCGCAAAACTTTCTCCATTTTTGTAGTGAGTTTTCACAATAATTAAACGTTGTTCGTGTAAATAGTGCTCCTTAATTTTTAATTGCGAGGTCTGTACATGACAGCTGTCAAAAAATAAAACTTGATTTACTCGCACAAACAAAATGGCGGCAAATTCATATCCGCGCTCTTGTTGGGACACCCTTTATAACGAGTACCCGTTTCTTTATCGAATTTTTATTTTTTTTAATTTTACAATACCTCTTTTATTTGGAAATTAAACGAGTTATATTTGGACATGTTTATTCTGATTAAATCCCGAGAGTTTAATACCGCAAGAAAAAATCTGAGTGTTAAATAAAAAAATTGATTGATTTTAAAAACTATGAGAAAGTTATATTTGTTTAATTTATTAGTGCACATACACACTAGTTTAATATGTTTAGACGAATAATTTTTTAACTTATCGTCGACACCTGTGTGGAAAAGATATTATTTGTCCGTTGTGTGGACAAGTATCCACTGCCTTGCAGCAAAGATAAACACTATTAATAACACAAGAAACAAAAAATCATCAAACTCACTAAATAAATTATAAATCATTAAGAAAGTGAATCTTGATAATAAATATTTTTTTAGATAATAGATGATGTTTCAGAATTTGGGAAGTTAAAACGAAACTCGGGCTGAAAGCTTTACGATCGATGCTGACAGTTTTAGATTCTCCCGGTCTCGTTTGAGCGCCGTTTTATTTCACATTTACCGGAAAGTTGCTGTCGAAATGACATACTATGCTCAAGGTTGCTTTCCTTAAAATATTTATTTTGTTTTAAATGGGACATTAATAAAAAATATTAGGTGTAAGGAAAATATCCTTGTTAACGCTACCAAGAAGCATAGTTTGAAGTTTATAGAATATGGTGGGAAAAATACTCAAATTATTTAAATTGTTTCAAACGTTTAAAAACAAATAATAATTAAAGATGTAAGTAGGTAGGTAGGTAGGTTTAAAGTGAGGGTATAACACCCTTCCATCGCGACCAACGAATTCTTGGATAGAAATAAAGTAAACAAACCTTGTTTGGCATTAATATGTTCAGGGGGCAAGGAGGGATAGTTCTTGTAAACACACGGCACAACAACACACTAAATAACATCACTCCGGAAATAATAGCTTTTTCAATGTTTATGGCATTGCCTCATAAATTACATTTTTATAAATCGATAATTCTTTATTGTTAAAAATTAATTTAAAAGCCGGAAAACTATTTTTGTTTATTATCTAAGTGACAGACAGACATGACATTTACTTTAGATGCCCAATTCGATTGCTGTTGATCAAGTCAGTTTACAAAACGTGTTATTGAATAATACAACCTACTAGAAAGAGATAAAATGATATTGGAGTGCCGTACAACACCTGATTTACTATCATTTTTTACTAAACGAATGCTTGGAACTGTCATATTAATAAATGTTTATATTTAAATCGATGTTGCCTATATTAACACAAAAACCAATATTTTTGAATAATTTTATCACATTTTCAAGGTAATTTCCTGATTTTGGTTTTTGAGATCTGGCAATTTGTTTACGTTTTTCCAAAACAAAAACAAACAGATCACTATACCAAACACCCTGCCTAAAAACTGGCGTTGCGTTAATTATAGTCCTTGAGTTCGTTGATCGCGACCGATCGGTCTATTGTGGCTCACACCTTTTTGTATTTCTCCCACCAGGTCCAGACTGCTAATAAATCTGATGATCCTGTTGGGTGAGAGATCTTTCACCTCCCACGGCAACAAGGTGTCATTGCCGAGGATTGCGAATCTTTGTCGTGCCAATGCTGGGCACGAGCACAGTATGTGTTCTGCCGATTCATCCCCCTCCATGTACATGCGGCATTCGGCGTCTTCCACTAGGCCGATCTTGTGCATGTGGTGTTTTAATCTGCAGTGTCCCGTGTACAGTCCCACAAGATGTAAGTAACAACAATAAAGCAGTTTTTGCTCACTATGCTTTGAAATATTGCACCAAAAATAAAAGCAAGTGTAAATTTTTGGGCTTTGTTTTTTATTTTATGAATCAATTTTTTTTTCAACTTAAGCTACTCCACAAAGGCTTAAAAATTTAAAAAGCTATGGATATCTTAAGTAAAGTTAGTGGTAGTTTGTTACTACGGGATGGAAAGTTTAAAGGATTTTAGGCGAAGAATAAATATGCTGACTTATAAAAGAGATCACCTACAGCTCGTCGATGCATTAGAAAATGGAGCTTTTCTGTAAAATTTTGTCATGAAAAGTAAAAATGACTCATATATAAAAAAAATATTAGGTGTTGTGGAAGAAGCCATTCTGCAGGTAACACTATTCCAAGTAAGGTCTGATTTTGGAAACAGAGGGAGGGTACAGGTTAGAAATTAAAAATATTTTGTAGCTACAAAGAAAAATCCAAGCATTTGAAAAGCTGCTATAGCTATAAATATAATGTTTTTATAAAATATGTATGGTTATTCCTAAAAGTAACACCTACGAGAATTTTTTTCTACAAAACCCAAACAGAAGTTTTGGTAACTAAATTAAATTTTAATTAAATGTTTTGTAAAAGAGATATCGGCCTCACTATCGGCTTTTTTTTCAACTTAAGCTTGGCGATTTGCTTAAAAAATTAATGATTAATAATTAAACTGAACCATAATCCACAACATAATGATTAGTAATAATTTGTAAAAAAACATCGTTAATGTAAAAACGAAAGAAAATAGTTGTCAGAACTAGACCTTAAGGTACTTCAGCATTGATTAAGTAGAAGCTTAAATAATGACCAACTATTGTAACAGACAATGAGTGGAAGCATGGCAGTAAACCAGTTATCATCAAAGATATAATAAAAGAATTGCTATGAGACTTATCAATAAAACTAAAGAAACTTGTCTCTAGTACATAAAATAAATAAACGAACATCTGCTGTTAATTTTCTGCCACGAAACCTATAATTTTTTCATATATATTTTTTTAATTATGTCAAAATTTTGGAACTAATATTATATTACATATTTGCACTAACAAGCAACTGAGAGAAGGAAGTTGAGTTTGTTTTGAAAAAAATGGTTATTAAGGATAATTACAACAATATCGCGTATAATAAAAGAAACCAGTAAGTATTGTCGCTGCAGCTGAGAAATGCGTATTTTTTTAAATTATACATAATGTCATTTTAATAACTGTGATCTCTTTTTTAAAATATTAAAATAAAATTACCAATAAAAAAGTTAGAACTTATATTAAAAACATAATTATTAGAAAAATACCTTAGCAATTATGGTTTATTGTTACTAATGAGATGTAATAGTACCTATTAAAATAATTTCAAATGACCCAAAAAAGTAGGTATTTTTAAATTAAATTTAAATATTAAAAGCAAAAGGAAATTGTTAAAAAAAATTGCTTGAAATTTCTTCATTATCAACATGGAATACCTATATATTTCTTAAAATTTTAAGCAGAAAATATCATTTTAAAAAACTGATATTTCTGAATACCTTTTCATCACATTTCTACCGTGGGATTATTTTTTGTTCTACATAATTATGTTTTAAATAAAATTTAGAATAAAATATGTTTTTTGTGCAATTAAAAATTTAGTAGCAAAACAAAATATTATGTACATGTTAGTTAAACCAATAAACAAATGTAAAACAATCTTAAATGTAGTACAGTTTACTTTACTGTCTCTCAATGTTTCTCACACTTTTGATCTGCCTTGTAACACTTTGACGGGAAATATAAATAAATGTAATAACTAACCCAAGATAATTAAAAACCAAATTAACGTAGATTGCTTGGATGATAGCTTTAATTTTTAGAGCTAAAAAACTAGAAAGTCCAGTTGTAATTAAGTTTTGGCTATTTCAGGAAGTCGTAAAATCTATTTTATGGGACCGTCAACCGTTTGTCTTTTAGTATTTTTTCTGCTTAACAGGCTTAAGATATGTGACGTTTATTATGTTAACATCGTTTTAGACAAACTTGTTATGGTAGCTGTCTGGACTATAAAAATACAGTAGCGGCTCTAAAATATACGATTAACATCTTGATCTATAAAACGGCACAAGGTCTATTATTGTAGTTCTTAGATAGTCTTTTTCTGTAAAACGGATTATAGAATAAACATTATAAAAATACTGTGGCTTAATTCTCAAATGTGTTTACAACAAGCTCAATGAATATTATTTTATCAAAACGAGTACACTGCCAAATTTTTTGGCTTTTAACGACCATACTCCAATTAAACCTTTAAAAAACGAATTTTATTCCCTATTGTTTTTAAAACCCTTTGTCATAAGGGATTTGCCGGTTTTTGAAATATAACCTTTTAGTCCAAAAAAATTTTGCTAATATTTTATGGCATAAGAAAACAGTTTTTAAATTTGCGTTTCAAAAGTTGTTTAGGAGATTATTACTTGTCGCTTTTAAATCAAGTTTTCATAATGGCAAATTCAGGTTGTAAAATTTATGTAACTTTAATCATTTAGAGGTCTAATTAAACCAGCTTTTAAGTAATCTTTACATACACAAACTCCAATATCATCGATAAGGGATATTATTTTATTTAAGAATTGAACAAAAGTTTAAAAAGTAGTGATTTTTAAATTTCAGGTTAAATAGACAATAGTGATCGGACCTAATAAGAAGGAAAATTTGTCTTTAGAAAGGAATCAACCTTGGATAAATCTGAAAAGAGCTACGAGCCCAAATATAAATATTAGCCGGATCATAGAGTTGTTGAAAATGGAATTTAAAATCTGCAAAATAATAAGACATAGTTACATGAAACGCAAGATTGACTTGTCAGAATTATTACTTCAAGAAATTAAAACATTGGTTTAAAAAACAGATCTAATTTATCTTGATGAAACATGGGTTGTATCCATGGACAATATGCAAAGGATGTTTAATTCCATAAAACTTAGCAAAGTATTCAAAAAAGGAAAAGCATTACCATAATTAAGAGAAGTTCAGAAGAATTTTCAACAAACTGCTGTGTTGTCTGAAAAGAAAGTTAAGGATTTAGCTTGATTTCATGAGATCAAGTGCAGAACTTAAAACTTTTAAAATCTCATATTTATCGTGGGCACTCAATGCCATTTTAGAGTGTTGTGTTAAGACCAGTCTTTTAAGATTTCATAAACATAGCACATGCTGCTCCATGTACCTTGTCGGTTTTACATAGGTACTGCATAGCATTTTACATTGGCACCACACATTCACAGGTGTTATTTTCTCCTCCTTAAAATATGCATTCTTTCGATGTGCTTAGCCTACAATGTTTCGCAAAATGACCTGCTACTATCCTTACCTCTTAGACAGTGGATAAGCTGTTCTGAGGTAAACTTCGGCGAAAAGCACTTTTTCCAAATGTTTCCTCCTACCTGTGTCCTGGCATCTGACACCATCAGCTACGGGACTCTTAGTTTATCCAGTTTTTAATGGATGTTTTAAAAAAAGTACCAGAAATCCTGCAGAATGGTTTTGGCCCTGCTATCTTCATCTTTGACTAGTCTGTCTGCCTTCTCATTTTCCAGGTAGACTTTTTGGTCTAAGGCCCAGACCACAGTCAGCTTGTTGTATAGGATAATTTATGATAGGATAGAAATACAATAAATATGCAGTTTAGGGCTGATTTTATAGGAGCCGATTATTTTAATGGCGTTTGACTGTCAGAGTAGATGACAATGTTCTTTAGTTGTATTCTTTTTTTGTTAGTTTCCACAGCTATTGCTGTAATTTCCTACTGGAATATTGCAGCATGTTGTCTAAGTTACTTATTAAAATAAAAAATATAAAACATAATTTTGTTTCTACTTGCACTGTTTAATTTCTGCAGAAATTTATGATAAATTTTTCAAAACCCCTTGAAGACATTGTGTCTGCTATAATATCTAATATGCCCACAATTTCCTTGTCAAATTTAGAATTGTTGTTCCTTATGAATTAACATGTCTCACCCCCGCTTAAATAGTGTGAGTGTCATACCCAAAAAAAAATTGAAAAACGTGTTATTGCACCATTAGCTTCATACCACAAAATCCTATCTCAGTAACTTTCAAGTTTTTATTTTAAGTATTTGGGCCCAGGTAACACTATTGTGTCACTATAACGCTAACCGAAATTAATGACGTACCCAACATAAACAATGCCCCAGGTTGACTTGCGAAGTGTGGTTGTCTATCTAAGTCTTGTGTAAAGTATTGTTTGTCGAGCTATAACAGTATAAGTGACCACTTGATTTAAAACAATTTATTAATTGGCTCAATGAATATAAACATATGACATGCTATGACATAATTTTTTATGTTCCTATAGTATTTCCAATTTTGATATTATTTTTGCACTGCTAAAATAAATTTTATTAAACAATGTTTTGTAATTTTTTATTTTTTTCTTATCCCTATAGTGTCTCAATTTTGCTAGTTCTTTGGTTTTTTTTATAATTAACTTAACCAAATAAAAATTGTTTTCATATTTTTAGAATACTTTGCTGTCTTGTAGAGCTTTTGAACCTTTAAAAATTACTTAAATACTTATTGTGGTCATTTTAATAAATTTTAATTTTAACACAAAAAATATACTAATTTCAAACGCCCATTTTTAATGGTTTCCTTTTTTTTAATATTTGACAGTATTTAAATGAAGACGCAATTTTATAATTCATTAATCTTAATTGATAATGGAAACTAAATGACACTAGGCATAAAACTTTAAGAATATTTTGAATTGGGGGAGTACAAATCCTTGAATTTTCGAATTATTCGCGGCGAATCGAATACAAATTATTTGATTTCAATTTCAAATCAAATATTCGAATGATTTCAAATAGTTCGAACTATTCGAATAGTTCGAACAATTCGAATAATAATAATTCGAATAGTTCGAATAGTTTAAACTATTCGAATATTTTAAATTATTCGAATATATCGAACTATTTAAATAATTGGAATCTTTTAAATAATCGAAATATCTGAATTAAAAACTTTTTTTCTGATTATTCAAAAATAGGGATTGATTTTGGCGGCAATTTTGAAAGGATTGTACTAATTTAAAGTTCCCAGTGTATTTAATTGCAACTCATTAATATTGAATCCACAATATTGGATAGTTGTTGTGGTGTTTACTTATTATATACTGAAATATATTAAATTAGTTTTGTCAAAATTTTTTTCCTTAATTATTACCTTTACGATTAGTCTTAAAAGAATTTTTATGAAAATACTTATTTTATTAATTAAAGACGTAATTTTAAATCAAAAGTTTAAGCGTTTCGTTTGCAATATTATTTTTAAATAGCTACTACGACTCTTATAATTAGCTTATACAATCAATTATTTAAAAAATACTTAATTCAAATTGTTCGAACTATTTAAATAGTACGAATTATTCGAATAGTTTGAATTATTCGAATAATTTAAATCATTCGAATCAATCGAAGAGTTTGAACTATTCGAATAGTTCAAACTATTTGAATAGCTCAAATATTCGATTCGATTCGACAACTATTCGCACATCCCCACTGTCATTATAATACTTATTGATTAAATACTATTGCACTTAATTGTCACCATAAATATTCCAGTTTGCAGACTGGGGACAAAAAGCTCCTACTGAAGAATTAATACAACAGTATGTTCAGAAGCAATAATTTATATTTTAAAAAGTATATATTTTAACCCAAGAAATAAAATCGGCCACTGGATCCTTAAAAGCTACCACTTTCACAGTCCGCTGTTTAAAACCCCATTAAAGCTTGGCAGCAGGCGAAGCAATAACATGGTATTATCAATTATATTGGTGCGTGTTTACCTTATTAAATTTAATCCGTATTTTAGTTTTTAATATCCTGGCAATTACTAGACCATGTAAATGCTTGCAATATAAAAACTCTATATACGGCCGTTAGACATAAGTGTTACCATAACGGTTTTTGCGATTTTCTAAATTTTATGCCTATTTTTAATTAAAAATAATTTTTAAACAATAATACAGTGTAGATAATAACACCTGCGTAGAATTTAACATCCAAGCGGTGGCAAGACACCTACGCATGTACCCTAAATAGTAATTGCTGGATAGTGTCTGAAGATCAAAAAAATTTTGTATAAAATGAAGTTGTTATTAAAAATATTAATAAGCTTCTGTTATATCCCCCCTAAGTACTCTTCACTGTAAGGTTTAAATTCTTTCACATACCCCCCAAGTCTTATTTATTGGGGGCTCCAAAACCCCAGTTTAGTTGATTCTCCTAAAGATATAATCATCTATTTATTAGTTCTGGTTCTCTTGAAGGTTTTCGTATGTAAGAAACGGCTTCGTCCAAAAAAAATTAAAATGTTTAGTTCCATTTACTGACTCTTTTACTCTATTAATAATCCCAATCCCACAAGAAATCTTTCTTCTCCTGACCACGGATACGGTACAGTACCCATTCCCTCTTTCGTGGATATGACTCTTGCTATGGGGAAAAATACAGTTGTTTAATTTTTTGCCGAGGAGATCAGCGCATTACAAAATTCCACTTTTATTCTCTCCTTTACGGTTTATATATGATATTTTTTGTCGCCCATTAAAAAATCTTTAAATTTTTTATACTCTATTTTTAAAATCGTTTTTAAAAATATTTTGCAGCCCCTCCATACACAAGCAGTTCCAACAGCAGGCCTTTCAGTAGCCATATAATAAATCAAAGTAAAAAATTGTAAACAGTTAAGCTTAAATACCTGATATAATTCAATTTAAAAATAAATATTGTGATAGGACAAACAAACGAACAACCTCTTTGCATGGAAGTATTTAAAGAGAAGACTCTTAACAATTCTCCAAAATCAGGCCACAATGTTGAATTGCATCTTCTGCACAATAATCCTTCCCTTCAAGCTAATGGGTTATTTCAATAATTTCTACCTATGTGATCCATACACTGACCTGTAAATTGTCTTATTACGTAATTGTTTATTGATTCTTCAAAGACAAGTCTAAAGGTAGTTTTATTGTTTAATAAAAACAAACAAGCCTTAAATAGAAAATTAAATGATTGTCTTCATTTAAGACAGAAGCTAGTGTATGTGAGGCTACGCTTAAAGAATATTCGTTGAGCCGCAAATACAAGAACTTTTTAAAGACGAGATGTAGAAACTACGCTCTTCGCAAAAAAGAGCGAAGACTGCCTTCAAAACTGGATGTAGCAACTTTCTAAGTAATAAGAATGTCACAAAACTAGTGGAAGAACTTACCCAATTTTTACAAGACGTTAGTTTGCAACCCGTCACTTAAGCTGCATTATCTTTATTTTCATTTAAAATTATTTAATGACAATTAAGGTACTAATTCTAAGGAAGAAGCGGTAAGTGAAACATGAACGTCAGTTATGTAAGCGGACTCTTACACGTGATCCCCTAAAAAATAAGCGACAAGAAACACATTTTTAAATTATCTTTTGAAAAATAGTAAAGTACATTTAGTTACAAAAGTAATTTTGTTTTTAATTTTTAAAAATGCTCTAGATTGCCTATAATTCGGATCTCTTATTTTTTATATATCGTTCTTTCTCCCTACTGTAAAGCTTATGGGTGACAACTATTCGCTTTAAATAAAATGTCAACAAAAAAAGGCGTATGCAAGTGTTTATAAAAAACTTATTTTATTAAACTAATAAAGCAATTATAAAGATATATCCATTGATTTTTTCAGGATATGTGACTAATTAATAGACACGTGTTATTTTCTTAGTTACAAATAGCTGCCACCAATTACAGGTTTCAGGAAACACTAATGATTGATCAAATATTTTTTTCATAGTTTGCATAAAGACACCTATAGGTTTCATCAAAATTTTTATAATTAAACTCATCTTAATCGAATATAAGGTTTTAATATCCTGACAATTAGTAGACCGTGAAAACGTTTCACTGCCTCTAATAACAAAAAATCCAAAGAACAGACTTCCTTTATTGATAGCTTTGGCTTTAACGGTCTTCGATTGCAAACCGTTACAGGAATTTGCCAATTTTTTGCTTGTGTTTGTCTGAGAACTGACTAAAACAATATATTAAATATTTTAAAAGTATTGGCATTTTTTATATCGGTTTTTAAATTTTGTTAATTAGTTTTATGGGCCTTAATACGGTGTAACATTTGATTCAGTGGTAACACTAAAAGAATTTCGAACTTCCATTGTCTTTATTTTAATTATTTACACATCGTTTTGCACAGTTTCTGTTCGTTTTCAAGTATAAACTAATTGTGTTCCCAAGGGTACTCATTTTATATACAGTTTACAGATATATAGGGTTATTTAATCATAGTCATCAATCATTTCATTATCATCATCATTTAATCAATCATCTTTTGTACATAGAAAACCAACAGAGACGGGACAGTACCTTAATTTTTAGTGAAATTATTCTGAAGCAACTCAACTTGGATTAATAAATACGTTATGAAAAGGACATATACATTGATCAGCAGATTTAGGAATAAAAACGTTGTATGAATAATTGAAATAAATACAATGGAAGACAGAAAATCTTCTAGTGTCAATAAAAATAGGCTAAACGACTTATTTTAGCAATTTCAAAGATATAGTAAATACTGTAGTTCATTATTTTTTTTTCAATACCGAGAAAAAATAGTTTAACAAAAAAGTGTATATTTTATTAAATAATATCATGTAAAATGTAAAAATATTTTAAAGGTATACAAATCTTCTTATATATATATATATATATATATATATATATATATACATATATATATATATATATATATATATATATATATTGGTGGTAAGTTCAGAAGGATCCCCATATTGCTTTAAATATTCAAATTGGAAAATAATGTTTAATACTGTACACAGTGGTTTTTGGCTGCTCTATATTTTGCGAACAACGTTATGTATACAGGGTGTATCATAAAGACCGTACAAGGACAAAGTTAATTTTTTAAATGACTCTATATTTTTTTTGTTACATTTTCGATATCTACATAAATTTAGATATTTTTATCTAACATATCAAGAACTTTACATAACTAATTGTTTACGAGATATTCTCATTTAAACATGAATTTAGAATGAAAATCCGCTCATCTTCAATGTTGTTTTCTTTAGGCTTCTATGGTTTTAGTAGAGTGACAAAACACCCATAGTAATAATTAATAGGCAATTAGATATCACATGATGAGTAGAACAGGTAAACTCAAACAAGAAAAAACGATTAAACATTTTTTTTCAGATTTAATAAAACTGTCAATTATGACATTTTTATTAATCTCTATAGCATATATGGTTACTAAGAACTCCCAAAAACCGCTGAAACCAGAAACGTTAAACAACATTAAAAAATGGGCGGATTTTTTCCTTCTAAATTTGTATTTAAATGCGAATATCTCGTAAACAGTTGAACATACGGATATGATATGCTGAATAAAAATATCTAGAATTTTATGGCAGAAAACAGAAATGTAAATAAAAAAATATGGGGAGTCATTTAAAAAAAATGAACTTTTGTTCTCGTACGACTTTGATACGTTCTGTATATTATTAACGTTGTTTGCAAAATATAGAGCAGCAAACCAAATATTTTTGTATAAAACATTTTTTCCTAATTTCAATATTTAAAGCAATAAACGGGGTCCCACTTCATAGACTTACCTCTGTATATATATATATATATATATATATATATATATATATATATATATATATATATATATATATATATATATATATATATATATATATATATATATATATATATATATATATATATATATATAATATATATATATATATATATATATAAAAGGGGTGATTAAAAAAACGACTTTTTTTTTTTAAAACCCCCCCGGGAAAAAATTCCAGGAAGGTGAAAAAAAACCCCTTTTTTAAAAAAAAGAGTTCTTAATATTAACATTGAAAAGTCGCGCTCCGTTTCCTTTTTTTAAAAAAAAAAGGGTTTTTTTTTAAATTTAAAATTTTTTTCCTAAAGCTTATTTTACAGCAAAGGGGGGTTTGACGCTCTACAAAAAGGTCTTTGTAAATTTTTTTTAATTTTTCTTTTTTTAAGATAAAAGGGGAAAAAATTCCAAAAAAACAATTTTTTTTAAAATTTTGGCTGATTTATCAAATTTTTTGTAAAATTTTGCTTCTGAAATTTTTTTTAAAGAATTTTTTTTTTTCTGAAAAATTTTTTTTTAAAAACTATTTTAAAAAATATAAATATATATATATATATATATATATATATATATTTTTTATATATATATATATATATATATATATATATATATATATATATATATATATATATATATATATATATATATACAAAAAAATTTAAAAAATACAAAAGGGTTTTTTCCCATTTTTCAGTTTCCCCTTTTTTTTAATGTTTTTAATTTGGGGAAATTACCGGGGAAAAATAAAATTTTTCTTAGGAGAATATGAAAAAACTACGAAAAAAAACTAAGACAACGGGGCTGGTTCAAAGTACCAAAATTAGGACAAATTATTGCTCGGACTTCTCTACTCTATTATGACAAAAAACCATTACCATTACATCAGTAAGTAAGCACAGTAAATATAAAACCTAGAACCTTTTTTTATTTAAAAATAAAATCTCTTAGTTGTCAAATTAGAGTTTCAGTTACTCTTGGTAATATCACATTTTCTGGCGGAGGTAGATCTTTGAATGTTTTTGGCTAAAAATTTTTTTCATCAAAAATTTTTGGGGGAAAATTTTTTTTTGGGGATCATTATTACCACAAAAAAAAATTTTAATCAAGGGCCCCCTTTTAAATTTTATAATTCATTAAATTGTGATTATAGTATAGTCAACTGAACCTATGCAAAACAAATATTGAATCCATTTATAATTTTGTCATTTTAATAACAACTATCAAAACATTTGGCAGGTTGATTGTATAAAATGAAAATATATTCCAAAAAAAAAAAAAAAATTTTTTTTAAAATTAGGGTTTCCAAAATTTATTAACAAAATGATCGACGAAAAAATACAATTTGTAAATATTGGTAAATATCTGAAAAAGAACAATGTAATTTAATTATGTCCATTGCATAGCTAAAAACCAATATAAATGTATTTATTAATTAAAAATTGGTTATATATGTTTCTTTTTATTGAAACTTTAAAATATGATAATAAATTTTTTTAATACCCCAGAATAAAACCTTAAAATTTTAAAACAACTTTTGCATGCGACTACCAACTGAATAATAAAATAATTAGGACAATCTGTTTAACATGACACATAAATGGCTTTCTGATATCTAATTAAGTCATTTACCAGTTAAGGACATAAATCATTTGGGCTTATACAAAATTACACAATAACTTAAGTGGACACAAGGGTGAACTATTGGTATTGGCTTAACATGAACACGACATTATGAAGTTGTGATACTCGTGGAAATTTACGACTGCGTAATAGTTTTTGGCATTAACCTGTAAAACCAGAAATAATTCACCAAACCAAATTTCAAGAATATATTTGCAGAGTGGGTGAAAATCTGCTAAAAAAAAAAAAAATATATTTTAAAGAGTTCAAGAAAGCCAAATTTTAAGAATTTATTTGCAGAACCTGAAAAAAAAATACAGATTATATTTCAAAAGGGTTCAAGAATTTTTGGAAAAAAAGCGCGCTGCAGCCCAATAAATGGGTATGTTAAATTGCGGCCCAAATCATCAGATGGTAAAAAAATTGCCAAATTGCGCCCCAAAAATACGGGTTTCCAATAAAATTTCCAGGTAATAAATGATTAGCTGGTTTGACCCGAACAGGAGGGAATTATTGCAGCCCGTAATAAAAACCAGATTGAAAATTATTTAAAAAAATTTAATAGCTTCTATGCAGGGATAATTTAGACAAATTTAAAAGCCCTCAGTTCTGGTAGGTAATGGTTAGTTCTGGTTAGTTTAAGCGGCTTTTAATTATTCCCAATTTATATTTCAGACGTAATAAATCACCAAAAGTAGAAACAGTAAACTTTGTATTGTTGGGACTCAGGAATATTAAGAATTACAAAGTTCTAATAATATCTTTAATATTATACATCAGTTTTTTGTATAAACCTTTGGCTTATTGGCTGAAATTTCTTTATATTATTCTTGGAAATTATCTTTTTTAATCTGGTACTAAATTTGCATATATTTCTCTCACACTTAATACAGTTAGGTCGATTGTTAACTATGTTCTACTCTAAATTTATGAGGAACCAAAAAAGTGAAAACATATTTCTACTATTCTAATTTAATTTGTATAATTAAACAAAAAACTTTAATAACCCTTTTCTATTTTGTTTATTAAGCAAGTTACTATTGTTTACTAAATTTACACTAAAAAGTTTAATTGGTGTCATAAATTATATTAAATTCGTTATGTAAATAAATTAATTATCATATAAGTTTAATTAACTCGGTTAAAATAAAGAAAATTAGGATATTTTATATAAAGATTATTAACATTACAACAAGTAAAGGCGGTACTCTATAGACTCAAACGAGGTCAAAGTCCAATTATAGGGCATCAATACCTCAAGATGGGAAAAAGAGGAGGACCAAGAGGTCAGCTCATTGTTTGGCCCCCGGATAGGTCAACCCCTCGATCTTCAACAGACAAATTCGGATTCCCTACCAGATAGGGAGGACTGGGAAAAAAGGCCCCCCGATCAAAGCCGATCATATCTGGATACAGATGGCTCCAAGACCCCAAAAACAAGGGAAAATACAAAAAATAACCTGTCTTGGGCAACGCCACGGTTTTCCCGGAAATCGCAGCAATAAGCTTGGCCGGGAAAGAAAAAGGGGGTAAAGGGAAAAAACACGTTATTTTCCAGACAGCCAAGGGCCCTGAAGGCCACGCTCCAAGAGTTAATTCCAAAATAGTGGATGACTGACTGTATACAGGCCCTGGAAAAAGTCGGGTTGGCAAACAAACTTTAAAGCCGGGTATCAGGCCAAGAGGGGACCAGGGAACGAAGAGGCCGACGATTTAGCCAAAAGGGGATCAGCCATGGAAATGATGAGCCCTGAGCCATTCTGTGAATCTCGGACCCTTTAAAACATCTATTAAGAGCTGGGTAAACAGATATTTCAAAGCTGGTGGGTACAAAAACCAGGATAAGAACAGGGAACAGTTCATTAAGACCTGCTCGGCCAAGTTTCCCCGGACCCTGAGCCACAGCCGTAAGGTCTACGGATAAAGGTAGGTCAACTAACAGGACATTTCAAACTCCCAAACACCTGGAAAGAATAGGTCTGGTGGAGGGGATCTGTGTATTCTGCCCAAAAGGCTGAAGAAACAACCGTACATTTTGGTGCCACTGCGAAACACTATGTGGCTTAGGTT
>JAHBCN010009860.1:0-33528 GCA_019359885.1 Listronotus oregonensis
AAAATTTGGAAATTTCAAAAAAAATTTAAAAAAAACCTTTAAGACAAATCAGTGGCGTCCCAAATCAGTGTCTGCCAAAATAGAAGGCCAAATTTCGTACAAAACCACTGGTAAAAAAAAACATGTAAAAACTAAAATCTTTCTGTAAAAATACATGATCCCAAATTTTGTTTATCTATAGTGTATTACGGCTTATAATAATAAATGATTCTGTATTAAAAATTTTTACCCCCCTGTATCTCAAAGTTAAGACTTTTAAAGGCATACGTTCATATAAAGTTTTTTTCCAAAAAAAAAAAAAAAAATTGCCTCCCTTAATATTGACGAAAAATTTTAAAAAAAACACCCTGTATAATGTAAAAAACTTTACCAACCATAATATTTTATTTCTCGTAAACAGCTGATTTTATTGACGTCAATCAAGAATACCTGTTTTTAAGTTTAAGGTTAAAGCTATCCAAAAATATTATTTTTAAGCCTTTATCATACAGGGTGTTAAAAAAATTGCTATTTTTGTTTCAGAGCTAGTCCTTCTCGGCAAACTAAATAGGCCAAATATGATTTAATGGGTTCATTTTAAGCAGACTTATCTCGTAACCTTCATTTTAAAAAAACAATAAACTACGCCCAGTATTTGAAAAGCTATTAAAAAAACGATTTTCAGAGGCGTCCGTTATGTACCTGTATCTCCGTAGGGGAGGGTCGTAGGAAAAAAAAATATGAGAACTTGTCATAATATTTGTAGGTTTTTTATTAGATTCCCAGAGATTGCCCACATATTCTGGGACACCCTGTATGTCTACAATCTATTCAGCAAATAAATAACACAGCAACGAAAATATTTTATTTTCTTACAATATATTAAAACTATCTTTCTTGATTTTCAGGAGAAAACCAAATTAAACTAACAACTATACCAAGGGGTTTCTGCACAAACTGTTGTCAAGTCAAGATAACCAGAGATGTACGTTTCGTCCTTTATAACAAGGATCATCCTCGCAAAGGAGTTCGTATTGCTCCGTTTAATGAGGCTGGGGCAGCAAGAAAAGCAGGTGTGAACCCTGACTGGAAAACCGTAATTTTTATACATGGTTTTTCTGAGACTAGTCCTGGGCAAAGTGGAAGGACCACAGTAGACGGTACGTATGCTACGTATGGTATGTTATATTATTATATACAGGGTGTTACTTAATGGTATGTCATAATTTGAAGGAGGCATTCCTGGATCGATTTTAAGTCGAAAAGTTCTAAAAACATGGGCCCTAAAAATGTTTGTTATTAAGATACGGGGGTGTTAAATTTTTAAATTTTTTCTTTCGTTTTTTTTAATTATTTTTTAACCCAAAGCCTTGTTTTAAAAATTTGGGGGGTCGGGGGGTTTTCTGAGGGGGGAAAAAATTTTAAAATTTGCCCCCTTTTTATTTTTGCTATGGGGGGCCCACCCGGGGCCCTTTCCCCACTTTTTTTTGATGTCGTCTTTTTTTAAGGTTAGAATATTGACCTGTTTTTTAAAAAAAAAAGTTACTATAAATCCATCTGCATTAAAAATGATACTTTATTTAAGTGTCTGGAGTAGCCTTTCTCGAGATAAACCCCCCCTTAAAGGATCCCAAAATTTTTTGGGGGAAAAAAATGAATTTTGGGGTTGTTTTCAAACTTTCTTAGTGGTAGTTTTTAAAAAATTTGATAAAAAGTCTTTTAGGGAAAAAAAACCCGCCCCCCCCCCCCCAAACCCCCACCCCCCCAAAAGTTTTGGGAATTGGGGACCTTTGGGGGGGTGTTTTAGAAACAACCGATCATCGTGTTAAAACCCCCGGGTTCTTCCCAAAAAATTCATTTTCCCAAAAAGTGGGCCCCCTTCCCCAAAATGTTTTTTAAAAAAACCCCCCTTTTGCTCAAAATTTAAATAAAAATTTTTTGGGGTTCAGATGGAATAGTAACATTCTTTTTTTAAAAAAAAGGTTGACATCAGCAAGTGAGAGGAAAACCAAGCGGCCAAAGCGTGGACAGATCCCCGGGGGAGAAAACCCCGGCCCGGCTTTAAAAAGGAAATTAAGCCAAACAAAAAAAAAACTTTAACAAAAACCCCCAAATTTTTGGGGATAAAAAAACCCCCTTGGGGGCCCCGATTTTTTTTTAAAAATTTTTTTTCTCTTTTTGAACCTTATATCGTTTCCTTTGTTCTTGCAGAAAAATTTACATCTTTATCTGTTTAATAGCATTTCAATTATATTGCAGGTTATTCTATTAGAAAATCCCGTAGTTCCAGTACTCTTTAGAATTTAATTATTTTTTAGCATATCTTAGCAGACCAGAAAACTACAACATTATCCTTCTGGACTGGGGAGAACTCGCCACATTTCCGTGGTACCGTACAGCGGTCCAAAACGTCAAACTAGTCGGTCAAATTCTTAGGAATTTTATTAAGTTGTTTCACCAAACTGGAGAAATACCTGTGCAAAACCTGCACGTGATTGGATTTAGTTTGGGGGCCAAAAAAAACCTCTTGGGCGGGGAAAAAGGGTTCAGGGGGGGATCTGAGGATACCCAGAATCACTCGGGGGGCCCGCTTTTTTCCCCCAAATTTTCCCCTTAAAAAGGGGGAAAAATTTATTGAGATCGTGTATCCCCATCGATGTATTTGAGAAAAAAATTAAAATTTTTTGGGCGAGTAATAAATTCTTTGCTAGAGCACGTAAAATAAAAGTCTTAAGGTTCTTCAGTTAGCCCATTTTAGCTATTTTTTTTTGTTAGAAGCAATATTTAAGATATTAATTATTAATACAAGGGCTTTAGTTTTAAAATAGATTTTACCTTGGATAGAAACCGGCATGTAAACAGAAAATATGTACTAGGCAGAAATATAATTTTAAGTGTTTGAACAATCAATTTACAAAAATACTTCAGTTTTTTATTTATGTTTAAGGTGATTCACTGATTAGTATCTTTTAATATGTTGAATATTTTTCATATGTCATTGTATTCTTATTAGTTTAGTTAAGAAGTGAGTTTTTAAAAATAATTGGAAGGGTACGAAAAATTGGGAAAAAATTTATTCGATGCGGATTGCAATTCCGAAAATGTGCGTTTTTTTTCTGCAAATAAAATTCAATTTAAAATTTTCAAAAAAAGAAAAAAGCCCTTTTTTTTTTGATAATTTAAAAAAAAAACAAGATAGCAAAAATTTCAATAAAGATCCTTAAAAAAGGTTTCCCCGTTAAAAACCTCCAAATTTTTAAAAACTTTGGCTTTAATTTTTAAAAATTTTAAGGGGGTTTCTGAAAATAGGGCTGGGGTGCCTTTTTTAGGATTTTATGAAAAATTTTAACAAAAAAAATTTTTTTATAAAAAAAACAAACAAATTCTAAATAATTAATGATGTCATCATTAAGTAACTAATGAAAGAACAAAAAAGGGGAAAAAAAAATTTTTGGATGATTATTTAAAATTATCCATTTCAAAAAAAAAGGGGAAAAAAGGAAAAATTTTTAAAAAGAAAAAGGGGCGTTTTTAAAAAATGCATTTTTTTTCCAATTTCAAAAGGGTCCATTTTTCCCCCCATTTGATGTAAAAGTTATTTTTCCCCAAAGGGGCAAAAGTGAACTTTTTTCCCTTTGCGGAAAAAAAAACCCCATTTAAAATCTTACTGCGAATATTTTTTGGAATTTCTTTTTCAAAAAATAAAAGTTGATTTTTATTTTATTCCCCTTTTTTTTTGTTACTTCAAAAATTTTCAAAAAAAAAAAAAAAAACCTTTTTTTAAATTTCCCCCTGAAATAAAAATAAAAAATGAATTGAAAGTAAAACAAAAATGAATTTTGGGTTTTTTTAAAATGCCGTTTTTTTTTCTTCTTTCCATATGAACAAGCAATTGCACAAAAATTTCAATACAAACAACCATTTTTAATGAAAAGGCGTCATAGTATTTTTTTTAATTAAATAAAATCCGACAAAAATAATTTTTTTTAATATAAGCAGTTCCGATGAGGAGCTCCCAAAATTTCCCCACCCCGGATGCAGCAAATATCAAGTTTAAATTTTATTCCCGAAAAACCCGGAAAATATGAAATCAATATAGTCATTTCGAAAACGGGTTCCAGAAAGGGGGACAAAAAGTTTTAAAAGAAAAGTGTTCTTCCTTTTTTTGAGGATTTGAAAAAACATAAAAACCCAAACTTTATGAAAAATTTCCCAAGAAAATTTTCCTCGTGAAAAAAACCCTTTTGATTTTTTCCATTTTTCCCCGTTTAACATCACTACTTAAACACCAAAACGTGGATACCGGCAAAAAATCAAAATTTTTCAGCAAAGAAGTTTCAAGATTCATGAAAGAACACCTGATAATATCTGTACTTTCTAGCAATAAAGTTGCTGCCAATTTTTGGATTAGCCGGTGCTGAAGAGAGAACTTGCTAAAATAATGATTGATGATATATATAATGAAAATTTAATAGTGGTGAAAAATTTCTGACAAAGTAAAACAATTACCTAGATGCTTTAGAGTGTCCGGTGAAACAAATAATTATTCTTATCTTAAATTGTTCAAATATGCACAATTTATGAAAACCATACAATTCCTATACCATTACTGACTGGGGACATTCGATGCTCCACATATAAGCACCTCACTCAACTTTTCACATGAAGTAGTGCAAGACTTTTTCACATGATCCATAACAACGATCTCGCCAAAAACGAGAACTGATATAATGTTCATACAAAGTGGAAAAGATTCACTTATGGAACAGAAAATGAATGATGAACGATCTTCCTGAACGCGAGAACTGCACATACAAACAACTATTAAACAGACACTAGGGATGCAAACCCGTGCAATGATCAAAAACCAGAAAGTGTAAAGAACAGAACAGATTCATTATCCTTCTCTTGTAAAAAGAATGTAAAACCAAAAACCAGAATAATTGATAATAATGAGGAAATTGGCACTTTGAAATCTGGTACATGTTTAAGAACTTTACCTTCAACCTCTGCTGACTTTGTGATCCCAACATAACCACTGAATAGTTGACGAACTGAGTTGTCAGGTTTTTCCATCTGTCACTGATCCCCTCTGTCGACTTTAGTCAACGTCATCTTGACTGAAGATTACTTGATACATCTCAACGATGATCATGATAATTCGGAAACTGAGAGTCTTCCCAACTTCAACGATCGTAACTGATTCACTGACACTTGATCACTGTTGGGCTCGAGCGCGGAGAGGGCACACCCGAATGGTGATTTTATCATATCTACAAGAGAATATCTGAACGTTGACGACTCTACGATTATGATTGTTGACACCTCGCACCTTTAGTGTCGAACCAACTATTAGTCGTTCTCATTTCTGAGTGACGCAGATTTGAGATATCATGTCTACCGGCAGATGGATGGGACGCAGCACAGTCCATTGGCACCTACTACTATGTTACAGGACAGAGACTTAAGAACCCATGCTCTTCAAACCTGAGGGGAAAAGTGGAATGGGATTTTAGGGTGCTATATTTTTGAATTTTTTAAAGACTATAATCCTCTCTCTGCTTTTTTTTCAACTAAACCATGTGGACAAATGAAAACATATGTTGCATGTTCTGATCATCCGAACTGAGTTTCAACTGCAGAGATTCATTTTTGGGAGACCATTGGGAGAATCAAAATTTACTGTGAAAAATAATGATACAAAAATTTCACACTACAAAATTTATGTACAAACATCTGATATTCCAAGAAAGAAAGCAAAAATAGCTCAAACACTCTCAATTACTACTTAATGTACCCCACAGTAACAAACACGAGTTATTGTTCGAAGAGCCTGACTAAATTAGTACATGGTTTTTTTGGGGCGCTGAGAATGACCTGAAATGATCGTTATCTTTATGTTTCTGATTTCTGACGATTAAAGTTTATAAAAACTAAACTAACCTTGTTCTTACTATATTCCTCCTTCTTTTTGGTACATAGTTCTGATTTTTACACCAAAGTGGCACAATAATATTTTTACACACCTGTTAAACCCTGATATTTTTATTTATTTTACACCTTTTCTTCAATTAAATTGCAAAGTTTCCAAAGTTCAAAGGCAGCGCCATTTGGCTTGGTAAAACTCTTTATGTATACATGGTTGCGGCCACATTGTTATGTGAAAGTGGAGGTTTGCAATTAAACTGGAAAAAGGTAAATAAATAAAAACTAAGTTTTTGTGTTGTGTTAGAAAATTGAAGCGCCCAATTTAGTGTAAAATCTGAAAAATGCCAACAGAAGAAAAATAAGGTTACTAAGATTTTCAACTTGATGATGGATATCTCTGAAAACGAAACGTTGCCGAAAAATATTTCAGATTTAAATTACGCCCCCCAAAAACCCCGTATACCAAATTTGGTCAAAATCGGAGAGGAGGCAACTTTCGAGACAATTACTGCGCCAATTTTCAGATAATCATTTTAGACTTTAGTAGCTTGATCGCCTTTGGGATGAATTTTGAGAGCTGTAGCGTCATCTGGTGACAGGCGCCGAACCGAAAGTTAAGAATGAACTGGACAAATTCCGATGAATATAAATGACAGTCTGCGAGGTCTGAATACAATATCGATGATAATTCCTGTTATTTTCTGATCGCATCGAATCTGATTATGTAAATGTCCACCATTTTGTACAATACACTTATTAAAACTCTTTAAAAAACATAGGGTTCTCAACACGCTGTATATTTTAGCTCCTCCTTCTATTATAAGAAAAATTGGCCCAAATTTATACTTTGTCAATAAAATTATTTGCTCCAGGCTATACAAACGTATTTGACGATAACACTTTAAAACAAAAACATTGAAATACTTAAAATCCTCCGGACTTAGTGTCTGCGCCATGCTCATTTGAAAAGGGAAAGCAAAGCTTTATTTAGTTGATCTTTCCATACTTGATCGATATATGTTTTTGCAAAATTTGGTTGACAAGATTTCTGGAACATTTAAAAAATAAGTGTTTAGAAAGTCACCGTGGTAATTTTTTTTTGTGCCAAGTGTGGGACAAATGACCACCAATAAAGGTATATGGTCATTTACCAAAGACTGAACAGTATTCAGAGTATATTGCGGAAATACACTGTTAGAGTGATGGTTCATTTACTGAACAAACCCAGGAAGGTGGTGAAGGGAAATGCTGGCAGTGTTTTGCTCTCTTCTGACAGCCAGTTGTCGTCTTGTGTTGTCCTCTTTCTCTTTGAAGGTGGTCAATGGGCAATGGCGATGTTATTAAGTTAGTGTAACTTTTTGGTATAATGTATTTTTTCACCGCATCGTTAATTAATAAATATTACAAAAATATATCTTCCTTGTCTCTCCTCTCTTTATTTAAAACCTAACATTGGTTATAAATTCAGTAAAGAAAATTGGGTACAGGTGCTAAAGGTTCTAGTATTAAAGCTTGGGAGACAAAAGTATCTGAAATTCTGAATTGAGTCAAGAGGCGTTGTCATGTTGTGGTGAAAATTTACAAATGGCGGCCGCTGGAAAATGGCATATAGTCACCTTTTAATGTAATAATTGATAATTTTGGAATTTGACTGTATTCAGTTTTTAAAGGCATTGGATTTAAAATGAAGCCTGAATTATGGTGTCTAATGAAAATAAAGATGAAAAGTCCGAATAAGAAACCCAAAAAGCTAGAGATCTGAACATCCTGAGTGGAACACCTGCACTTGGAGTATGTAAAGAATCAGATGTTGCAATTGAAATGATAGATAAATTAGCCACTTTAGCAAAAACGGTAATGTGTTCTAAATTTTATTTGCTAAAGGAGTTGATAAATTTAAAAATACGTCTGTGGCACTGATTTGCAAGAACATTTTGCAAGATGATCGTATTTTGAAGAGAACTTAAGAGTCCTGGCACTTTTCGAAGACTCCAGATATTTTATGCTTTCTGTTATTGTTCATGCCGAGTGAATTTGATGGGTAAATAGCCACAGCTATAAGAACTTATCTGAGACAGACTTAAAAGTTGAATTTGTCAAAGCAGGTTGCTAGAATTTAATGCAAATAAAAAGTGTAAAACAACAGTTAAAGATGTACCACTGTCATTTAGTGCACAAAAGAATGTTAAAATGTTTTAAATGTGGCAAAATTGGTCATTTAAAGAATGCCTGTGGAATAAAAATGTCATGTATGTAATAAATGGGACATAAAGCCAAGCAGTGTTATGCAAATAAAAGAGGCAAATCAAAATGAAAAAGGCGCCAATTTAGCAGAGCAGTTGAACGATAAAAATAATGACTTTCAACAATCAACGGAAAGTTGCATTTAGTGCTTCAAGTGAGTTATGGTCAAACACAAAACGAGAAAGTGAAACAGGTATATGCGTAGACTGGGGCTACATACATCATTACATCAATGATTGTTCAAATTTAGAGAACATCGACAGTTTGTGGAACCAAAATCAATACAGTTGGCAGAAAAAGGTAAATTTATGGAGGCAACTTGTGTGGGAGACTTGAAAGTAATAAGTGAGGTAAATACTAAAAATACTTGATATTACTGGCTAAAATGTATTAAAAAAATTGGTTTAATATGAATTGTTATCGATGTTCACAATAAAAAAGCTGGCTTTGAAATTAAATGGTTTTAACAAAATTGTTATTAAAAAGGATAATCCGTATTTATGCCGAAGGCATTCGTTGTGGCTTAATTTATATAAATAATTTTAAGTATAGTAACTCTGAATATGCAAATTTAGCAGTTAGAAATGAAAGAACTTATATCTTAGGTATGGGTATTTTAAATTATAAATCATTAATAAATCATTAGAAATAATAATTTGGTTAAATGGCCTGCACAATTTGCAAATTCAGAAAATGATAATTGTGTGAAGAGAGGTGTTGCGCTAAACAAAAATGTTTTCCATATTTTTCCTGGAAAAGCAATGCTTCAGAGCATAGTATGCCTTTATATCAATCACATAATAAGACAGCTATAAAGAACTAACACCGATATCAAACAGGAATCTAACATTATTCTGCCAAGATCTCATGATGACTCACCATTTGCTATAGAGACATCTGAATGAAATGAAGAAATGATCGATGCTTATCGAACCAGCTTAAAGATCACAGGTTAAACATCCTGATTAGAGTAAAACACTCTTAAAAACAACAAACTTTGAGGATATTTAACCCAGTAACGTTAGACATTTTTTTAACCAACAACATACACTAGTTTTCTTAGGTTCTACCGTGCACTCAACCTGAATTGTAAAATAAGAATGATAGAGTTTTAGAATCAACATTGAATGATGCTAAGAACTTGACAAGCTCAAAACACTGATGGAACCTTATAGTGACATGAATAAATCAGAGTTACTGATATCACAGCTCAGGAACTTAACTCACGTTAAGAAACTTATGAACCGCGATATTAAAAAAAAGAACCAATCAGCGAAAGATACAGAAAGTTTGTAATGCGCCACAGTGGTTTTTGACTTTATGAGAATAAAGCGGATGATGAAACATAGTAAAGATCATCATAGATATATTATAAATGATGAACCAATGAGAACAAATGAATCAAAGTACAACAGTCGTTAGTAATGAATAAAAAGATCACTTTATATACTTGTAAAAGATGTCTAATAGAAAACACATCGTAGAATAATGACGATAGCAACGAAATGATAGCGAAAGAGAAGAAAATAAGAAAAACTGAGAAGACATTACTTCCCGACATTACAGAAATGCATGAATCCTTTTAGAAAATTTACAAAAGAATATTAGATCTAAAAGACAAACAAGACTTTCATCAATTGTTTCGATGACTATGAATTGGATAAGTTGCTTTGCTTTATTGAGTGAGCTCTCGGATGTTCCTCAATCTTACGTACGCTCAAACAAAGCTCAAATTGGAATAACTGGAAAAATGCAAACCATAAGATGAAAACAACCATACGAAAGATATTGAATAATGATGAAACAGAACCACACAGAAAAGAAGAAGAGTAGGAAACAGATGGGTCTTTAGAGTAAAGGATGGATGAAGAAAGTAAGAGTTTGTTTAAAAGCTAGACTGGTAGCTAGAGTGATTTTTTTAACAGCATGATTTTGGCGAGTGTGGCCAAATACATGCTCCACATTTGCAATACTTTCAACACTAAGACGTAAGGATTTTACTATCTATTTGCAATAACTATAATTTAATTATGGAACAGTTAGATGTCAAAAATGCCTTTTACATAGTGAAATCAAAGAAAAAGTCTATATGAAGATTCTGAAGGACTAGGAAGTTTTAGAAGAAGATGAAATAAAGTATGCTTGTTAAACGGGCAATCTATGGTTAAAATGGCTTAACTCTAACTATAAAAGGTGGAAAATTGATATGTTTTTGACGATTTAAAGAAACAACCCATATCACTGTGGCAACTGATTATTTAGTGTTTTTCCCTTTGATCAACACAGGCAAACGCTAACACTTTAAGATTGTTGAGTGATATCCAGATTGTTTAAAACAACATTGAATTTTTAATTGCCGAAAGCAGCACCATAGTGCCATATTAAAAATTGGTTAATGATAAGTTTAACTTTTGATGCGCTTTTCTGAATTTGATTAAAATAGAGCAGAATTGCTTTTAGATTCTCCAAGATTCAGCTCAGCAAACTATTCTCAACCAAAAACCTTCTAAACAAAGAAACTAAACTGTACTGAACAGCAATTTATAAGAGAAAATAATTTTTAGTCTCAAAGAACATTGAGTACAAGGACAATGAATTCTATATTCTAGAAAAGAGAAACTTTCTTATAAATTTGGGAGAAGAATGATTAGTATAAGACCAGATATATGTTTTAGTGTGAGTTATTTTGGTCAGTTTCAAGATTGTGCAACCGATGAACATTTTAAACATCTTTTGCGTGTGCTAAAATATTTAAAAGCTACTGTTAATTATAAATTATATTTTTACCATTCAAATAATAACTTGGTGGGTTACACAGATGCAGATTGGGCTAATAGTATTGTGGACAGAAAATCTTTAAGTGGTTATTGTTTTAAACTGTTTGATAATTTAATATCTTGGAGTACTAAGAAACAAACCTTTGTAACTTTATCAAGTACGGAGTCAGAGTTTGTTGCAGTCTGTGCTGCTTCTTGTGAGTTTTTGTATATCAAAAATTTATTGTCAGATTTTGAAATTGATTTACAATTGCCAGTCTGTTTATTTGAAGATAATCAAAGCACAATTAAATTACTTCAAAACTTTGAAATAAAAGATGAAACACATTGATGAGCAAACTGAATTTTGTATTAGAGTTAGTCAATAATAATATATTAAAATAGAATATAAATTAAACCATCAGAATTATGGATGTATTTACTACACATTAGTAGAGAAAAATTTATTAAGTTTGTAAAAATGTTAAATTTAGCTTAGTTTTTGTTTCGAACATTTTACAGGTTTGAGGGAGGGTGTTAGAGTATATTGCGGAACACACTGTTAGAGTGATGGTTCAGTTTACTGAACAAACCTGTGAAATGTTGGCAGCAGTGTTTTGGTTTTCTGACAGTTGTTGTCGTCTTGTGTTGTCCTCTTCCTCTTTGAAGGTGGTCAATGGGCAATGGCGATGTTATTAGTGTAACTTCCCTTCATCAATTCATCAATCAAATAATTGTTGTTATTAAACACATCTCTTTAGCCTTCTTATTTACACAAACTAAACAAAGAGGATCATTATAACTTCCAATGCATCAAACAAACCATCCACTTCAAGAATTTAATTTGTGATTATTTGATGATAAATGAAAGCCTCAAGAACCAGAAAGACTGATATCGTGAAAACCAGTAATAATGATGATGCAAGAGTTCAAACCACAGCATGATCCTGAACAACACTAAAATAAGATGAAAGAAGATTTGTCTCACACACCCAACAGAAACAAACAAAAATTAGTTTCACATTTAAACTGAATAACGATAGTTTTACATAAGGATCGTGTTATAAAAATACAGTTGGCATTTATAAATGAATCTAACAACCGTTGTTGATGTTGAAGCTGGGCTGTGGCATACTTGAATGAAAGAACTATAAACCAAGCTGCATTGAGAAGAATTCAGCGCGAGATTGATTAACGCCTCGTTAGAAGCATCATGCTGGATTGAAGATCTAGAATCCCATGATCAAACATTTAAAACAATAACCAAACGCGAATAAGATGGGAACTAGATAAAATAAGAAAACGTCTGATCAGCAGACCTGCATTGAGTGCAAGATTTGAAGCACTTCACGCAGCAATCAATCATCTGAATGATCGCTGACGCACAACAAAACCAACACGCGGAGATGATTGAAACAGAGAATTTTTTTAGCTCTTATCGCTCATTTATGTCGAAGAGAGTTTGGCAAACAAATTCGAAACCGAAAGACTTATCAAAAACAACGAACTGTTCTGACTCCAGCAACCTGATATTGAAATACTGAACTATTTCCCGAAACTGGTGCCCGTCGTTGAGAGATGAGCCATACCAGCGCCAGATCACTTCAATGATCCACAGAGCTTAATGCAGATCAACCTAACATGAACTTAACGATCATCAGGTGCAGATTTGATTCATCTGTTACTTATGCTGATACAGCCCTTCCAACCAAATTCTGAAGAACTGGCGACCTTCCAAAACACGGTAAAACAAACAAAGAGCACTGGCTTTAATTCTGAAGTACCTGCCCATGGTAGTTGATCAAACCCGCAAACCGATCCTCTATAGCGGGTATTGTTTTTGCCGTTCTTCAGCAAGTTTACGGCTGATGTTGAAGTTAAACGATCTGATAAACCGAAGAAGTGGCGGTGGCAATCCTCTACCATTGCTGAGGGATACATCGAAAATTCCTTGGAAAATAAGAACTCTATTGCTAGAAAACTACTTACAGTGAAAACAAGAGCAGCAGATCGTGCCTCAACGTCGACTAAAAATGCGGTTTTTTCTGTTCAATTCACCTTAACTACGGAGAATGCTAGAACTGTGAAAGAAATTTGTTTTTCAAGTTGTTTAAATTGTACAATTAATACAAATGTTGGAAAATAAATAAACGTTGACGTGACCTTTCAAACTTTAACATTTCACTTTAACACTAGTGCTTTAAAGTAACATTTTAAGGCATCTAGATAGTATCAAAAATTGAATTTTTAACACCTTTGTAGAAAAAAGGATTTAAATTATAAGAAAAGAAAGACACCCAGATATCGGTTCGTATTTGAAAGTGACTTAAGAACAAAAGAAATTTCGAATTTATTTTGAGTAAACAATGATTTAACAGGAGAGAAATTTTGTTACCAAAATTAGAAAATGTAAGTGTACACTTATACTTATTGGCATCAGTGGCGACTCTGTATGTCTAAAAGTGAGGGCTAAACATACAAAAGCAAATAATAACATACACCATACACACCATTTAGATAGATAATGTCCAATTTTTTCATTCAAGGCAAAAACATTATAATTAATATTGTAATATCAGCATATATACAGGGTGTTTCCTCAAATTTTGACAGCTTCTAGCGACCTTTATTATTCAGAGAAAGAAATCAGATAAAAATGTAGGGTATTATTCAAACCGCCTGATTTAATTTCAGCAAACAATTGAGCATCGGTGAACTTTTGACTTATTGCATACTTTTTATAAACACTTTATAGTATTATGTGTTATTGATAGCCTTAATTTTCTTTAAAAATATATATGCGTTTCACATTAGAGTTGAAATATCTTGTTGTAACAATAGTTGATAATTTGTTATATAAAATAAATCATAGTAACCATTGAAAACAAAGTTATTATATTAAAATTGTTAATTATTTCAATGGTTACTTCTTACTATTTCACAGAAAATTAGTAATATTTTTGATTTTTTTACATGATGGATATTTCAACAATGGATAAATGAATTATATGGGTAACATATATACTTTTAAAGCTACATAATTAGAATAACCAATAAACATCAACACATGCAAACAAATTAAAAATATATAATAAGTCAAAAGTTTACCGGTAACGCTTAATTGTTTCTTATAGTAAATTTGACGGTTTGAGCGATAACCTACAATTTTTATCTAAACAATTCCTGTACATTAATAATCTTTATGTTTAAAATTTTTGTTCCTAAAATTTCAAAGTGATTTTAGGGAATAAAATTAGTGTGTGTGCTTAAGACGACAAGACAAAATTTAAAACTTTATCAAGAAGAGACTCTCTATTAATATTTCACAATCTAACACCCGCAAATCTTAAATTTAAGACAATAAACTAATCGATCCATAAAAAGCAAAAACACTAGGCATTTGGTCACATTTTAGTATCTAGCTTTTTTCTGAGTGCATATTGAGTCTGATTTGTCCAGTCTCTATTCCACTGAATAGTTGGGCATACTGAATCATTCTGAATAAACCCACCTAAAAAGATCACACTTTTATAAGTTTATGAAAGATAAATCACACTACCCTGATGAGGTGGATTTGATCCAATCATAAAAGATGCTTTTCAACAAGTCTCAAAATTATTCTTCTGTTGATAACTCTTTACAAAAGAAGAATGATCTTTCTGGTGTCGATCATTCAGTGCTTTTAACACTGAGTTTTCGCGCTTTTCAAAACTTACGCTGATCGTCGATCCTTATACGCTACGGAACATCCATATTGACACCTATTTCATACTGATATTAACCAAGTTGAGATCATCGAATCACAACATTGTTTACACATGTAGAATATACAGTAAGGTGGTAAGGTGCATCAAGAATTGAAACGTTTTAACTGATGCTTTGATTTAGACAAGAGTGTCTTAGAACAACAAGTAGCCCATGCACCTTCCTGAATTTATCCAGAAGAACCCGCTGAACCATCCTGATTGAGCAGAATGCTTCAAACCCTTCTTGATCAATGGTGGTTCACCTGCTGAGATGAATGAACAATGAAATAAATTTCAATTAGAAATAAACATAATGCACAAACATATGGACCAAGATCTAAAGTGCAAATAAGTAAATAGAATGATAAAAGTTTGTCTTTATCAACTTTAATTTTATTTTATAAACTCACAAATTAGATTAAATTAATTAACAATTTAATAAATTTAAAGAATCCTTTCAAACAAATTTGATGACAGCTATATCCCTGCCTCTATAGTTTGTTTCAGTAACTGAATGATCAAACTCCCAAGGAGTCCGACTTCTCAACTTATTTCCACGCTCTCGTAACTTATCTTTAAGTTCGTTTACATTTTTCGAGCCAACCATTTTTTCTATTAATTTTTTTTTTTAAACTACAAAGCTCCAAATAACATCTTCCGTAACATTCAACCTGAATTACGTGGGGGCTCACGGTGAACCCCGAATCGTTGTCTTCCATCCATCATTTACTCGGTCAGACTCAACCATAGAGACATCTCAAAGAATATATAATTAACTGAAAACAACCTGTGAGTTAAAAGATATTACTTAGACTAGGGGAAAGAACTATATGAATCAGGAAGGTTTGAACCTTCCTTCGATAAACACACCAGTCCTCAGGTCACACCTCAAAAACGCCTGGTTTCGTTTACTTCTAACCTTCTCCTGAACCAACAAAACGTGCCTCCCTGAGCTTCACAACTGAAAGAACTGAATCAGTAACAATTGAAACACTTTTTTCAACCGCTTTTTACACTATTTCCAAAAATCGAAAGTTCCAAGTAAATTGTAGAGCAACTAATGCGTTGTTCTTTATTTGCATTTGTTAAAAACGGTTTTAAGGCAGCCGGGTGGCAGCGCAATTCGGATATTTGCCTTTATTCTTCGCCATGCTGTTCTAACTGAACTCATATAACAGCTGTTTTTATTAAATCACAGATTTCCAGTATTGAGTTTTCTCAAAAACACAGAACAGAAAAACATTTTCCTGATTGAGTTAAAGACCATTTTCAAGCCCTTTTCTGAAGATAAACTCTCAAATGAGTTTTAATCAAACTTGATGATAACTTTGATGTAGTTCTTAAGATCTTTCGCCAACAACCCTTCCATGCTAATCGCTGGGAGACTTGACATGGCATTGCATTGCACGCGACAGCCGTTGCAAGCAGTCAAGTGCGGGAAAAGTCACTTTTGGTGCCGTTAGGAAGAACATTTTTCCTACGAGCGTCAGATACACCAATATTAAAGCAATGATTATTTTTAAAATTATGTTTAATCTGAAAGAACTACTACAACATATTTATAACAGAATTATTTGTTGATAACATTTACAAACAAAAAGAACAGCGATAGCATATTGTAAATTAATTGCAGAACTTATTATTTCATTTAGCGGTGGCTTATAAAGTTTTTTATTGTACGGCTTGATGAAGGTTGGATTTAGCTCAGGAGGGGAGTTGTTCATGGTCAATATTTTATTCGACATATCCTTTTCTGATTTTAGGATTTATCAATGTAGCTCTCAGTTACAGCCGTTGATTTCCAGCCCCCAAGTCGCTTGACATTGTAATCCCTTCTCCAGAATCCGCTAACATAGTCGCAGAGGATCGACGAAAACTATGTCCAGTGTACTCTTCTGCATTTTTTAATTTTAGGTATGCAGCAATTTCTGAAGGCATTTTACCTATTCAATTTATTCCCACACATTGCGTACTGTATGCTCCTTTGTTTATACTGGACAAAAATGTCTGTGGAGAAGGGGGTATGGGGAGCAAAATTCTCCCAGATATTTGTTGCATAACTGGTGATAAAGTCCGTTATTTGTTTAATCGACACTACAAAGATTCTGATGTCATCCTGTCCTGTATGTCAACAATCATTATTTTTGTAAGTCTATCTCTTCTACAACAATCACCATCCAAAATTGTAGTAACTTTTATTGGAAGGTAAATATTATGTCTGTAGTAGTTTCTTTCATGAATCTTGAAACTTCTTCTTTGCTCGAAAGTTTTTGATTTTTTTGGTCGGTATCCCACGTTTTGGTGTTTGGTTTATGATGTTGTCTTCTGAAATGAAATATGAACTTAAATCAAGGTCTCTTCACTTTGAGGACACATTTTAACATAGAGTACTTACTCCCATAAAGTATTAGGTTTATATGTTTTTTGCAAATCCGCAAAATAGGCCAAAACAATTTTCTTTAATACTTTTAAGTCCCCTGTTGAGCACCAGTTTTCAAAATGACTATATTGATTCCCATATTTTTTACGAGATTTTGCTGGTAATAAATCTAAACCGTAATTTGCCAAAATCCAGGATAGAATCTAGTAGCTCCTCATCGGAACTACTCATTTTAAATAATTATTTTTGTCGGATTTTTATTTAATTAAAAAGATACTATGACGCCTTTTCATTAAAAATGCATGTTTCGACTTGTCATAACTACTTATTATTATACGTGCAATTAAAAATGTTTTTTTGTGTTTTAGTTGAAATATTGAAAATTACGATAACAAACAAAAAAAGAGAATAAACTAAACTTGCAATGGCTTTGAAAATTGCATGAAATAGCCTACACCACTAAAATACATACATCTTAATACCTAAAAGATTTTAGAGTGGTTTTACTTTTCTTGCACGGCGTGCAGAGTCGCCCTACTTTTTCCGCACGCCGTGGGGAAAGTGCAACTTTGCGGCACTCAAACGCTGTGGAAAAGTGGACTTTTCCTGCAAGGCACGCCTGTAGGAAAAAAATTTTGTTAAGCACACTTTACAACGGACACCTGTTTCTTTATTAGGTTTTTCAACAGGTATTTATATTTAGTAGGAGGTGGCATAAGTCTATTTTACGAAAAGGAAAAAGAATTGCCCAAGATTTAATGTGGTCGTCACTGTAATAGAGATAATATAATCAATAGAACTGAAACTCATATTCATCAAGATAAAATTTTTTTAAAACTGATTTATAACATTATAGACAATATTTCCAGAGTTTAGTAAAAGTAAACCAAGAAATGTGGTAATACAATTTTACAATAATTAATATGAAATTTAAAATTAAATTATCCTACTTTGGCACGGAGGTTATGGCCAACAGACAGATATAAATTGGATATTTATTGTAATTCAGAGACGCCAAAAACAAAACTTTAAAAATCACAAGGTGCGGTTTTTCCCGGTTACAATACTTTCTTTGTAAAAAAGCTGCTTACACTTATATTTTTAATTTCATGCTAAACGAGTAATTTAAAATATCAAATTTTCAGAAACAAGTGTAAAATTCACTTAAATTTAAATGGCAACGGAAATATAATCGATTGATTTCAGTTCGGGTGTTATTGGATTTTAGTCCTTCACTTCTTTACCCTTATTTCCTTCTTCTCCCAATATGGATAATTGGCCATTTGCATTTGTATTACCTTTCTGATTAAACTGGGATTTAGTTTTTGAAAGATACGATTTTAAAGTTTTAATTTACAAATATTGATTTAAAGTGAGTTTTCTTAGGTAAGAAAGTAAGTTTTGTACAATGCGAGTATAGTACCTAAAAAAGTGAGTTTCTCAAGGTGATTTATGCAAAATATTTTTACATAATTCCTTATTAAATAGGTAAAATTTTACAAGATATTCATTGTATATAATGCGTTGAACATCTAATTTGTCACCTGAGGTCAATTCTGCCTGATGCATTAACTTTCAACAGCAAGTAAATGGCGGGGGTGTACATACACACGAAATTTGCAATATTACGTCCACAGAACAACTGGTGCCTCACAAGAACCGCACAAAAAGATCGATACGGTAACTGACGCGCCAGATCTGTGATTTGAGAGTGCACACCAGATCCAAACATGAGGATACGACGGTTTTCTTTTCCATTTGTAACCCAATTTCAACGTTAGAAGGAGACTGGAACCAGTTGTCAACCCAGCTATTTGGCTCAACAAACACCACTCAACATTCAGGCAGACCTTCATTAAAAAGCAATATATAGATACTGATATTAACATTAAATGTTTTTAATAGACAACAAATGTTTTTTTGGATAAATATCTTATAACGCAGACCTATGGATAAATTTAAGAAACTGGTCGCCTATATGTGACTTCACCGATACTCAACTTTTTTCGCAAATTCCAAAATTTTTTTTTCTATTGGGTGGTTACCTTGGGAGGGCATCCATAAATTATTCAGTCGCACCAATTTCATGATTTTATGACGCTCCATCCCCGTTCCTGTCACAACTGTCACATTTGTGAGATTCTCTCCCTCCTGAATTCTAGTATGACGTCACATATTTTAAAAATGTTACGTCTAAAATAATCAGAACAGTAATGCGCCTCTATTTATTTTATTAAAAATATTTTCATAGAATTAACAACACGAGAAAACAACTGAAATAATTGATCACGCAGCAAAAGAAAGTCTGAACCTTGAACAATATTATTGTTGCTTAAGATGCGCGTTATAAGAACTTGTTTTTTAAAGCTTGAGATTTGAGAAAGTTTACAAGTTTTATATATCGCAACTGACTTCATGATGTCAACCAAGCTTTCTTTAGTTAATGAGAGTAAACACGAAGATGTTATCTGGTAAAGCTTTATTTGAAAACATCCAATCCATGAATACAGATCTCAGTTTTTTTTCAGGTATAACATACAGTTCATGGCTTCTGAAGAAAGAACCCACAACCAAACCAAAACAACTCACAAATGAAACTAACAGAATAGCTATGATGGTGAACTCCGAATATCGATAAAATAGTACTTTCCAAGAGGAATAATAAGATAAAAATAACACTGACTAAACCTGATATCTTTTTTAACTCGTGGAAACATCTTTCAAAGATATTTCTGAGTTGTTCTTTGATCTGAGCACAACCATCATGCGCTGCATGATAGATCAAACAACGATGTGTCGGTCGTTGTAGGTCTCCCAAGGCGCCCATGAGAATCACAGGTTAGGTTTAATAACATCAAGAATCAAAGATTTGGGAAAACATTTTGTTCCTAACTTAATTTTAGATTTGATATGTGATATTTTATTCTGTAAGTTAATATTTATTTTAATTTTATATAGCTGGAAAACAAAACAAAAATCTTGTTTTTGTTTAATGTTCGTTGTAAAAAACAGCGTAACTTGTGATTTAATAGGTCATTATAAATTATTATACGTTTTTATTATTGTGTGATAAAAATATGTATTCTATTTATTCGATAATACATGTTAGATTCCTATTATAATAATTAAAAAACTTTGAAAAAATAAAATTAGGTGTAAAATTGTTGATTTCATTTTATGTTTTTCAAAACGATATTTTTCAAGGACTATATTGTGATATAAGTAGATTAAAGTTTAGCTACTATTAAAGGTTTTTCTTCATATAAAATTAATTACACGTTTGCCTTCATAATATCATTGAGCCAGGTGGATGGGTTCACACACGATACAGACAGAGGTTAACGTCGGTTACTGAGGTTTCAGTATCCAATTATTGACTAAAAACATTAGTTATAAATGGTATTTTAATATGTTTATTAATGTTCTAAAATAGTTACAAAAACGTGTATATCATGATTGTAGAAATTATGAATAGTCAATTATTTTTACATTTACTAATAAAAATAAACCGATTAATGCGATTTAAGTTTGCAATTTTTACAATAATAGCAGAAGGTTACACACAGACATTTGATCCTTAAATTTAGCTGTTTATTTTGTATATCAGTTAAATATCAAATTTGCCCCTACTAAGAGAGGGAAACCAAAGTAATGTTGTAAAATTAAGGCATCAACAGTTTTAAAATATATTTTGTTTTTCAAATAACTGTAGTTTCCTATATATAATCCTAGTATTTTTTAAAGAACACTTGAAACCTAAAAATCATTATTTCTTTAGTTAGTAAATGGTGATTTTCATTAGAAATAAAACCCAAAACAACAAATGATATTGTTATTCACTGGATTATTATTTTGGTAAAAACAAAACATTAACTATAAAATCATTTACGAAAGGCTTTAATAATTTTTATTTCTTATTGTTAGTCAAAAGCCCAAAAAATGTGTGTCATAACTGCAAAATTATGACCAATAAAACAAGTGCATCATCTAAATGAATCACTTGAATTATTTTTTTCAAGTAGCAAGTTTTTCAGTTATAAACAAACAAATCAGGTCAAAAACAACATCACACTGAATTTTCTGAGAACTGAAAATAAAAACATGCACTCGGGGAAAACTGATCACATATCCTGACTTCCATCTTTTGAACAATTCTTCTAAAAGGTGATTTCAGTGTATAGAGCAACATCAGTCTCAGAAACCACTGGATACTGAACCACAGATATGAGATATTGAGATGGCACTCTGAGCGATAACCTGACAACTGTTACTGATATTTTGTATGATTAGTTTGAAACTCAATTATCCCTTTTAAATGATGTGAACACCATGTCTTTTTTAAAGATTTTTCATTAAATAGATAGGGAAACCTTCAGAATATATCATAACCATGATTATAAGAATATTGTTTGAAACTTGACTAATTTTTTTGATTTAAAGCATATAAATGTAGAAACTTGATCTTGTTTGATACTGACATATTTTTACAAGTTAACTTTCAAACTGATTAATATACGAGTACAATGCGCTTGGTTAAAATATATTTTATAAAAAAAAATCTATACTGTAGATGACGTACTAAATAGATTTTACGAATTATACGAATTATTTGGGGCTTGAAAACTTTTCGCCGTAAGGTGTAAAGGAAGTAATTTTAAATCCATTTATTACCTACATCCACCTTTCGTGGAAACCTTTATAAAAGTGAAGATTAGGGCAAGATAGCACATCGATGCGCAACATTAATAATCGGGTAGATCCCATAAAGTATTTTTCATTAACAACAACAACTTTATATAAGAGTTTAACCCAGGCAAAATAACAAACAGAATCAAATTGCTCTAGTTTCCTTCACCTGGTTAAATTTTAAATAATTAAATACATTTCTATAATGCTAAATAGTAGATTTAGAGAGCAAACTTAAAAATTTGTTCAATTTATAAGCTTTTTCATAAATACCGTAATGCAGCATGTTGCAGATACATTCTACCTGCATCCTTCGTCTTATAAATCCCCTAATAAATTTAAATTTTCCTTGTCAACCCAGCTAAATTTATCGCTGCAACTTTTCAAGTTTCTCTTATGTGGTATTAAAGGATATACTTTAATGGTTTATCTCAATCATTTGAAAAAATATTTTATACTAGCTGAGAACAAAAATTAAAAGACCTGACACCATTTACACCACATTATTCTGTGGATTACATGATCACCTTCTTACCATTACTCAACCATTGTGCATACCCAAACAAAAGCAAGATTTATCACTAAACAATAATAATAATAATAATATATTATATATTGTTTGTTACAATTCAATACAAAAAGAATGCATAACAAAAAATGTAAAGATAGATTTCAAGAGTGTAATAATGCACCTAGGTAACTAAATACCTGTATGTAACAGTACCAATCAAGAGTTTATATAGTATAATTCACAAACATATATGTAAATATGCTTTCAAAGAACCTTCCAAAGTAGGATAGGATCGCTGCAAAAACTGCCCAGCAAACCAATTAATGAATATCATGTAAGATAACAAAATAAAATCAGATGAATATATCTATTAAATAATTCCACATGTCAACAGATGCTGCTTGGCTTTGCTGCCCAGGTGGCAAAAGCTGCAGCTTCTGCATGCTACACAAATTTTTTTTTTTTCAGAATCTTGGTGTCTATGTAAGGCGGTAACAAGTTATACATTTTGGGTGCTAGATAAAAAAGTTTGACCTTTAATTTCATTGTTGTTGAGGCACTGGCGTTTCTAGGTGTTCACATCATTAATTCTTAGTTTGTGGTGGATGGCTTATAAATTTTTTTATGATTTAATCGTAACATATAACATAGATGTTATTAATGTAAGAAACATAAGAGAACAATCGTTGATCTTGAGTATAGATAAAATGGAAGAAAGCCACTTTTTTCCTATAACATATCTACAAAGAGAACTATATTTATGGCCTTGCAACTCTGATAAGAAACAAAGGGATATCCACTCAGACTGTAACCAAATAAAACTGACAACCAGAGAATAAAACATCTCAACATCAAGATCACCTGGTTTCGTTTAGATCCCACACCCAATGGGGCCGCTAAGAAAGGAAATTAAAAATTTTATTCTGCGATATACTGTAAGCATTATAAGTATTCTGTCTATAATAATGACTGATTTTGTAATTATCTAAATTAATTTAAAGCGACATATAAGAGCGATCCATCTGTGGAATTTTTTGGCATAATGGGAAGGAGCCCCCTTGCTGAAACCAAATATCCGCATTTGGCAAGAACGGATTCAAAGCATTTGAGAACTGAACTGCCAAATTTGGAACAAGCTCTTTCTGTACGAATTGTAAACGTGTAAAGTAAATGTTGTTCCGTCGGAAAATAAAATATTCTCCGAGTGCAATGCCTTTCTGTCAAGTAGATCCATCATTGCCTTGCAGAACTGCAATCTTTTGTCGGAATCGTCTTCTGCTAATTCCTGTACCATCCACTGCTACCTGCCTTGTAGAAACAAATGGATTCCCTTTAATTTTAAACAGTACATTTACTTTGGTATCATCATGCCCAATTTGCCTTCTTTAGTTGAAGTATATACTTAAATGTCATTTTGTCGAAACTGTTTTCTACTTTACATCGCCACCACAACCACCTAGAAAATATAATACAACATCCTTCTTCTTAAATAATTGAATAAATCTAGCAAATTTAGACCATTCGTATCCTGCAATCATTTATATTTTAATACTATGATCTTCGTTTAAATGCCGCATTTTGCAAACTTTTAAAATACATTATTGTTATTAAGATTTTATTATACTTAAAAATAGTTGAACGTGATACATTATCAACTTTAAACAAACATACATGCATATTAACATGTTATATATCTATTATTATTATTTATATATATATATACATACATATATAAACATAAAGATATTATAGAGATATTATTATATATTATATATACACATATATATATATATATATATAAAGAGTATATATATATATATATATATATATATATATATATATATATATATATATATATATATATATATATAGTGATACACTTTATATTGATATAGAAAATATATATATATATATATAAAAGTGTGTGTATGACGGTTTTTAGAGCAATATTATGGATATACTAATGAAATGACCATTGGTCAAAAGCATATATTTATTACACATATAATGCAGTTTCACAACAAAAATTATTATTTGAAAATATAATTTAATCTGAAATAAGAATTCACGTTTTTCTAAAACATTTCTGAAGACGTGATTGATTGAAAATTCTCTGTAAACCTTTAGCAGCATAATGATATGCTGGTTTACTGCTCTAATTTCAAGATGTCATCTTAGATGAGCTCAGGCACAGAACAGTTGTCTTTCTTCTGAAACTTACTTTTCAATATTTGCAATAAAATCACTAAACAGTAATTGACTGAGAAACCAGAAACATGTCCCAGATGCTGATGCAAATTCGCGTGCAGGAGCCGAGCTCCATCTTGTCAGAACCGATAGGACGTTATTTTCACCACAGTCGCTGCAGTTCAGCAGGTAAAATTTTAGCGACTACGAATACCGTTGGGAAAACTGGCCTCGTAATCCGATCAAACCTTTGAAAGAAGAAAATTTGCGTTACTGTTGACGCTCATGAACCATCCGATACCTGATACACTGATGATAGCTTTCAACTGGTTTTTCATATCCCAAAGCAGCGGCATTTTTATGATCCGCACCATTTTGATTTCTTGATTATCAAACGAACTCCACCTTAATGAGTCAAAGATGAATCACTCACCTTGAATGCTAACATCAGAGAGACGAGTTCACGTGTCATGCTGGACAATAGACCTTGATCGGCGGATATATCCTAACGCAAAGCTGGTGTTGATTGACGTAATCATGACTACTAAACTAATATATGAGACATATATAAGAGAGAGAGAGAGAGAGAGGTAGAGAGAGAGAGAGAGAGAGAGAGAGAGAGAGAGAGAGAGAGAGAGAGAGAGAGAGAGAGAGAGATATATATATACATATATATAATAAGGTCTGATGAGGTTGCCCTCGGGATACGAGTTAAGATACACCTCCTGATGTTTTCACACTGTTCCTATCATTTTGTAATAAAGTTTACCATATCTGTTTTTCATTGGTGAATCTGTTCCTTAACGACACTAATAACCGACAGTAAGTCACTACGAATGTCATTTTTACACGTCACCGATTTGAGAAATCAAAGCCAACTACGTTATAAAAATATTCTAGTTAATTTTCGATTTAAATAAACATAATTTGATGATATCAGCTGAAAGATAAAGGTAGTTTAATCAAACCGTGAACTCAAAAACCATGAAAAAAAAAAATTCGATGATGGCGATGAAAACGAAACGTCGAGTTGCAAAACCTCATGAACACCATTCGATAGAGCGGAAAAGTGACAACTAAATGTATTATTATTTTTGAATTCGCTGAAAAGAAAACCAGAAAATAAAACGATTTTCCATAATTTCGTTTTTTTTCCTGATATCTCCGAATTATCGGGAATTTTCAAACTTTCTTCAAACGGTATTATTGTTGGTCACATAAATGTTCAACTTACCTAATTTAACCACTTTGTATCTATAGTTTCCGAGATCCCAATGGTGAGAGTCGAATTTGAAACACCCGGTATATAACAGGATTTTTTTAAAAATTTATTATACCAATTCGAATTCAATATTCATAGTTAAGATAGGACAACGTCTGTCGGATCAGCTAGTAATCAATATTTTATTAAATAAGAAACGTTTTTCACGACACAACGCAAATTGGTAAAACCATTTGTGTTTGACAAATTAGAAACGAATTATTAGAGTCACCAGTGAACTCAAACGGCACTTGGAACTTTGAATTTTACATTTCAGTCAGTTCTTCCTTAACCCAACTGAGATGACTGAAGAAACACCATGTTCCCAACTATGCTTTGTGGCATTCTAGGGTTCTTGAATAACTTATTAAGTTTAATAAGTAAACAAGATGAATAAACAAAGAGCTATTCGGCTTTATTATTCTAAGATTTTATGGTTTTGCTTTGAGAGTAGGCATTTTATGAGTAAAAATAAATTAATTTATATAAGCAAAGTGCGTCGTCTTACAGTGGCTTAAAGGGAAAATATAAAAGATTGTTGCCTATAATAGAGATATTTTGTAGGCACTGCATCAAAATCGCGAGTTTTTAATAGCGCATGTCAGATAAGCGCACACAAACATCGATTTCAAAATAGCGCAGGTACAAAAATAGCGGTTTCAAAAAGTGGCGTCAATTGCGCCTTTAGAACTGTCCTATAGTAACAAAGTTTTTGGATTTTTTCTATCGCCAAAATAAGATAAAAAAATTACAATTTAGCATTCACCGTTTTAAAGTTTTTTAACTCAAAATGTATCATTTCATTATGCCGCACCATGTAGATTTAATTACAAGTTTTATGCATTAAACCTTTATTTACTTAATTTAAAGTTTGCATACCCTTTCCTTTATAAAAAGGCTAGGTACTTTTTTGTTAAATTGGTTGTTTTTATTTACCTTAGTGTTTGTTATATCACCAGTTATTTCAATGTCATTGTTACTTTAATGCACCACCAAAATATTTTTAAAAACTCTTATTATTAATTCTTTGCCTAATACATATATGAATTGACGCCTGATAACATGCAAAATAAGATATCCCATATGACGATTTAGATACATACATAATAATCGCTTTCACTTCCAAAGTTTTATCACTTTGATACTGGGAAAGAAGAGCTTGCTGTAAGGTGATTTCTGACATCCATTTCTCAAACACTTGATATGATTAATTATGACGCTATGAACAATTGAACTGAATTCTTCTGTTCTGAAATAAATAATAAGAAGCAATTTAAAATATTAGCCCATAAACTAACTACAAACAAAGAGCTATTATAAGCTTCATGATCTGCTGTTTCAGATGAGGCAAGGACCTTAATACCCAGCATTAAAGCTCAGTGAAATATAGTACATCGTCAGAGAATAACGCCGGATTCCCAAAATATACTGACAAATATGACCATAACAATAATGAGCCGTTTTTACTATGGATTCAAAAAGTGAGGATGAGAAAGCAAGCCGGATTCTTATTTTTGCTATGCGGAACAACATTTTTGCTCCTTCGAGTTCAAACACTGGTGCGCAGATGATACTTTTAATGTTGCACCGGATCTATTTACCCAATTGTTTACAATTCACGTGTTTTTGATAAAAAGCAATCCCTGTAATATATGTATTTTAGAAAAAACAAACCTTTACAAACATACCAAAGATTGTTTGCAAAATTAGTTGACATTGAACTGAAACTAAGTCCGAAAGTGTCTTTTTTGAAGTCTTTTGAGCAAGCATCAATTTCCGCAATTGAAGCTTGTTTTTCAGGCACTATGGTACTTGGTTGTTTATTTCACCTCAGCCAAAAACTCTGGAGAAAATTCAAAAGTTAGGACTTACTGAACAATATAAACCTCAGATGAGTTTAGACTTCCTAATGCAAATGTTGTTGGCATTGTTTATTCCAGAAAAAGATGTCCAAATCATGTTTGAAATTTTTTTATCGGTGAACAATTCCCCGAAGAAATGGCACCACTAATGGGTTTTTGGGAGACCAATGATGCAGGAAACAGAATAAACAAAGTTGACCTATGGTTCAGAATTAGCATATGGAATTTGTTTAATAGGGTAGGCGCTAATCTACTAAATTAGCAACAATTCGCTAGTAGCATGACATAGGAACTTTCTACAACTGCTTAGACTGCCATCATCCATCAATTACAAAGATAGTGGACCAAATAAAAAAGACCAGAACAAATGGGAAATTTACATTAGTCGCTATAGATCTGGTTTTCGGTCAAAAGATGTACCACATAGCAAATACGTCAAGAAAAAGAACGCATGAAGGTTCTTAATCAAAAATTACTCTTTAGAAATTTAGAAGTTCACTCTGTGCTGGGCGTTGCTAAGAATTTGTCTTTGTAGACCTAATCCTAATTTTGTTTTTTTTCACTTAAATGTTCATATAGAATTTGACGTTTAAAATAACTGAACTGCAAGTTTGAGAACCAGAATGGAGTCATCCAAACCTTAATGATGGTACTTATAGCAACTAAATACTTTTAACATCCATATCAACCACATTGAATCAACAGGCAAAAACTTGAACCCATCTTTCAACTGAGCGAATGAACCAGTTCAACTGATAGTTACATTTTGAAGTAACACTTTGAAATAAAATTTTTTAGAACTTCAAGATAACGTCTTAAATAGTCTATAGAAAGATATTTGATTTACAGACTGCGCTATCACAGTCATTGAGTCGGTAAAGCATTAATATTTAATTAGGTAGTAAATAAAACTTTTAGTTTTGTTTTTAATTTAATAAATATTGAGTTGTTGACGCTTGTTTTGTTGTTTGTTCGTATCTATTTTGCTTATTAATTTTGCCCCCCGGCGAGAAAGTGAAAAGTAAAGCTCCGCCGGAGGAAAAAGAAACTTTGCGGTTGCCTATACAGTCGGGTAATGACAGATTTACTGGCGTTTAAAGGAAATAATTATTTACATTACAAGTGCGTTAATAAACATGAATACAACAACGAGTGTGAAAGATTAAAACGACGAGGTCGTGGATCATGTCGCTGTTATCACGAGGGGATCATTTTTCATGTATCACAACCGAAAAAAGAAAAACTCCTAATTTTCTTAATTATTTGCCGCCCAACATTTTTAACTATAACATTTGTAACATTTTTTTACTTGGGGGTTTCACTTTCCCCTGACAAAGGAAAACGTTTTTTATCAAGTAGTCATTTGTTTTTTCTGAAAAGTTAGTTCGTCCTGTCATGAAAACGCGAGTACTCTTCGATGGAAATCTATTTAAAAATTACAATGAGCGTTCTCGAAAGTGTTCAGATATACAAGTTAAAGCAGTACGTGCCAAGGCATCATTATAACCGAAAAAGTTACGATCAAAATATGAGAAAATATACAACCAGTTTTTGATATGGTGTGATGACAAAGACGTAGTATGCCAGGACGAGTACGAGCCAAACCGGTCAGAAACCCAATCATCATCATAATCATCAGCAGCAGTGATTTTTTTGAAGAAATGAAAATATTTATAATATTAAGTAAAAGGAATTTTATTAAAAATATTATATTTTTTAGATATTAGTATGAGGAAAACAAGAAGGGCTACTTTGACCAAAAAAACCAACGGTGTCTAGGGTTTTTGGGGACATAAGCATAAAAGTCAGGTTGATGACAACTTTGGGGAAGTACAAGGACCAGACCTGATCTGATAATAACAGCCCCGAATAAAAAGGGGGCCCCCCCTAACCCCAAGGTAACGCCAATGACAGGGAATGAAAAAAAAGGGTTTAAAGTCCTGGGGGACACAACAGGGAACCCCCGGGGGGCCCCAGAATTCGGGAAAAAAAAGGAAGAAAAAGGGGTGAGCTAGGAAGGGATCATCCACAACATACTTTGGGGCCGGACCGCCCCCTTTGGGGGACTAAAAACCCAGCACGAGAGCAAATTGGGGAAGGTCCGAAAAAATACGGGGAAAACTGATCCGCGTCGTAGAATAAGACATGGAAAAGGCTTTATAAACCCATCCAAAAAAAAAAAGGGAAGAACCCTCAGAAAAAATGGGAAAAGACTGCCAAAAGGAGCGCTAAAGGGACGATAGCCTAAAGGAAACCTACAAGATAGGCTCAACAAAGGGCCCAAGTTGCAAAAGGGCATGGGGAAGGAAAAAACCCTACATCCTGTGCTATTTAGGTTAAATCACAAAAAAAAGGCATTAGTTGGGCATCCAAAAAAAAGCCCACAGGAATATATCAACCAACCAGCTTGGGATAACTTGTAGAAGGAACAAGACATTTGGGGTTGGTATAAAAAAAATGGGAGATTGGGCAAAAAAAGCCAGGGGCCGCTCCCCCCCTAGTTTTAAATCCGGGAAAAAAAAAAATTTATTTTTTTTTTCATTATTAAAAAATTTTTTTTATATTAAAATATAGTCAAAATAAACGTTTGTAGAAAAATTTTAAAATTTAAAAACATTAATCCTAATAGTTTAAAACTTGAATGGTTTTATTAAAAACCCCAAAGCCCCCCAAACTGTAAATAAATTGTCATTTTTTTTTGTGGCGCAATTTTGGGGCCGGGTGCTTTCGAGCGAAAAGTTTATCACGATTCCGACGGGGGAACTCAAAAAAGGCCCCAAAGCCCAAAATGAGTTCCTTTTGAATATTCCCCAAAAAAGGGAAAAGAAATTTTTTTTTTAAAAAAAATGAAGATAAATCAAAATCAAAAAAAATGGCCCTTTTATTTTTTTTTCCAACACCAATTTTTTTTGGGTTTTTAAAAAAATTTTTTGGAAGGGGGGGATTTAAAACCCTGGTTGAAAAATTTTTCCTGTTTTTTAAAAATTATTCACTTATTAAAAAAAAAAAGCTTTTTTTAGAAATGAAACCCAAGTTTTTATATGATGTGCATTGAAAAGCATTTTTAAAAAAGATATTTTGATTCCCCTTATTTTTGGGGATTTTGGGGAAATTTAGAAAGGCAAAAATGCAAATGGGCAAAACAATTTTTTATCAAAATGAAAAAGATTATGAAGGAAATTTCCTGAGATCATTGAACACTTGCAAAGGTCCATTAAAAAAAAGAAATGTTAACAACAAACCTTTTTTTAAAAAAATATCAATAAATCAAAGATCCCCCAAAATTTTTGGGGAAAAAAAACTTTAAACCTTTTTTTTAATATTCTAAAAATCAGAATGGAACAAACTATATGCAATGAAAAAGTTAAATTTTTTTAAAAAAAAGGGCATTATTCCCCAGTAATGGAAAATTTCCCCTTCCCCTTTCCTTTAAAAAACGGTAGCGGCAGCTGAAATGAGGGGACTTTTTGTCCCGTTACCCCCGAAAACTATCGTTTTTTCGAAATAAATATAGCAACTTTTTTTGTAGATTAAAGAAATTTTTCATTTTTGTCTTAACAAAAATTCTCAAATTCGCATTTTTTGGCAGATATTAACAGAAAACCCTTTTTTCGGGCCTTGGGGGCCACCTAAATTTTCCCCTCCTTTTAAATTTTTGGGGATAAATTTTTTTAAAAAGAAAAATTTTTAAAATTTTACGGGATTTAAGAAATTATAAAAAAGGGGAAAAGTTTTAAGAAAATTTTTTTTTAAAAAATTTTTACTTTTTGGTTTAAAAAAATTCCCCCACTCTGAAAACAATTTTCATTTAAATTGACGTAAGGCCCCTCTTTCCATTTTTCCCCCAAAAGACAGTCTATACTCTACAAACATAAATATTGTTTTTTATTGTCACATTTACCATAAAATATGTCGGTAAATAGGCTGTGTAATTTTTTTTTATAAAACCCCCCGGGGAAACCCCCGCCGCAAAAAAAGGTTGAATTAAAAAAACCCCTTATGCCGTCTTGGGATTTGTAGGAAAATTTAGATGCTGTTTACGAGAAAAATATTATCCTATCTGGAAAAGAATAGGGATGTGGGTGTGTGTCTTGAGTTTTATGAAAATAAGTAGCTTCTTCGAAAAACTTTTTAATTATTTTTGAGTTTATGAAATGCTCTTTGTAAAACTTAACTTTGTTAAAGTGGAAAAACTTTTAATAATGTTTTCAGTAAGGCTGTAAGTAAAGTAACATCTCATTTTCTTTAATACGTTTCAATAAAAATAAATTGTATTTTCATTTTTTTAAGTCAAGCGGTGTACTATTATAATAATAATAATAAAAAAATGGGTATTTGTTTAGATGTGTGGCACTTCCTATTTTTATTCATAATAAAACGAAAAATAGAGATATTGACATTTTTTTTTTATTTTGTTCCATTTTACGGCGGACTTACGAGTTAAGTAAGGTTAAAAAAATAATTCGGTGTTAATTTTTTCTAACGTTCCTGATAGTGCTTGTCGAGCCCGTCGACAGCAACCCGAAACATGCACTTATTGTCAGCTTGTTTAGGGGCATGCTGTCAGTGGTTACATCCACCGACATAACGATGGGCTTGGATACTTCCTCATTTGAACATTACTACGGCATCGATGAAACCATTTGCCCCCTTTTTTTTCCCGGGAAAATTAAACAGTAGTGGAAAATGACAACTGCTATATTTTAAGCGGTTCCCCCCCAAAGGGGGGGAAACCAAAAAAGGGGGCTCGATTTTTTTTTTTTTGTCCGCAGATATAGGGGGTTTTTTTTTTACTCCCCCGTTTGCCCATTTTGCCCAGAAGGTAGATTTATTTTATTAATTTTTGTTAAATATTACTTTTAAAAAATATTTTTGGGGGGTGCACTTACCATTAGAACAAACTTTCTATATATTGTTTTTCTTGATAAAACAAATAACTTTTATGTTTGTTGGGTTTTTTCCCCAGCGGGGAAAATTTTTAAAAAATGTGGGGAAAAAAAGGAGAAACAAGCCAAATATTAAAATCTTTTAGCGAACCTCAGGTTCTATCCGAAAAAAACCTTTGTTCTGTCCCCTTTTTTGGTGGTTTGAGGGTAAAGGATAATGTGTTAAAGAAGCTGAGGTGTATTCCCGCATGTCAACATTTACTCGAACAACTGGGTATGAAAATTCAGAAATTTGTTGTCGTTAGATCCCCCTTTTTTTTTCTGGGGGCAAAGAATTTTTGGCCCCAAAAAACCCGACCGAGCGGGGCGCAAGGAGTGGTCTTCGATACGGATATCCTTCCGCATGTCGCCCTCTGTGGTCGGGCCAACCCGGATACGTCGTCAGATTTATGAATAATAATAATAATAAAAAATAATATTTTAAAATTGCTTTATTTTCATATAAGATTATACATCTTTTTTACAAACAGAAAAAGGGTTCAGAAGATAAAGTTGAGAATTTTGACTAGTATTGTAAGGGGAATTCTAAGTATTGTTAAACGAATATTTTTTTTATATTAAAAATATTGGTTTTTAAAAAAAAGAAAAAGTAAGTATTAAAAAATTCCCCTTTTTTTTTCAAATAATGGTTTTTAAAAATTTTTTTGGGGGTTTGCTTTATAAATATATCGAACTTTTTTTCATTTTGCAAAACACTTAAAATCAATTGAATTAAAGTAAAAAAGAATTAATTTTAAAGTAAAAAAAAATTTAAAATTTATGAATAAAACTCTGATAATGTAGAAATAGATGCAACTTTTTTTTTATAATTTTAGTAGCATTTTGTAGTTTTCTTTATATTTAGGCAAAACCCAAGAACCAAATACTGGTCCACAAAAAAAAGGGGGTGCTGGATGCCGGGGGAAGATTTTTTAATTTTTAAAAAGCACAACACGAATTTAAAGTAAAATTGGGGGGGAAAAAAAAAATTTTTAAAAAGGGGTAATTTCAGATATTAAGATTTTTTTTTTAAAAATTTAAAAAGTCAATAAAATTTAAAAAA